>JAQGCQ010000812.1:0-11672 GCA_034699945.1 Chamobates pusillus
GTTGGTGCAGTTGGTGCAGTTGGTGCAGTTGGTGCAGTTGGTGCAGTTGGTGCAGTTGGTGCAGTTGGTGCAGTTGGTGCAGTTGGTGCAGTTGGTGCAGTTGGTGCAGTTGGTGCAGTTGGTGCTTTGTTCTTTGCCCCAAAATAACTTACTTGTAAATCATTGCAGACTTCATTAACAATTTTAACAAGCAAATTCATTTCACACTTCAAATACTCAAATAAATACAAAATATAACCATGCATGAACGGCTATAATATGAAAAAATGATAAAGAAATATTGGTAATAATATGATTTTAGAAAGGACCTTATCTGGGATTGCCATCATTATTTCACCCTGTGTAGATTGATTATCATAGCATTGATATTCATCAGGTTCTAAGAACTCAATTTTCGTGAATTTTTGGAAAATATCAATATATCGCTGAAAATCAAAAGCCATTTTAGGTTTCAATTTTATCCTTTTGCAATTTATCAAGTTGTTTTCAAATAGACGTTCAATTGATAAAAACACAAAAACATAAAGAAAATCAATTAATATTTTTTTTATCTATTTACATTTATGAAAATCAGTGAGAGCAAGGTATATTTATAAAAGAGACCATTAATTTTCACTGTATTATTTATATTTTCTGCGTACTTTAATCCTATCTTGCACATTACTGCTTGAAGATATTATTTCATTTGATAATTGAATTTCATTGAATAAATATTATTAATAAATTCTGTTTTATTTATTCAAACAAAAATTATTTTCTTGAATTTATCTATCAAATTAATAAAGATTATTATTAAATATTTTGCATGAATATTTTAATACTAATTGGTTTTTACTTCAACATTTATTTAATGTAACTTATTCAAATTAAATAATGTAATCAAATAATTTTATTAAATTTTTAAGCGTCTTGAAAAATTCAAATTAAACATTCGACAAGGTATATTCTAATTGAACTAGTTTTATTTGAGTTCATTTGAATTGTTTCATCAAATTTACATCAAAATTAAATTGAATATATTTTCAAAAATATCTAGTCATTTCGTAAATAAAATGAATACTAGCCAAGGGATAACCAACAAACAGTACTGATATACAATTTCGTAACATATCATCCAGGTTAATGGGTTGAATTGGTGAAGGTCTTTCTTTAATTGAAATAGTTTTTGATTTACTTATTTTGAAATAGGTGTGGTCTTGATGATATCCAAATCCTCCTTCCAATACTTGTTTAAATCTAAGAAAAGAAAATTAAAACAATTACAAAATTGAATTAATCTTGTTTTTGATAATTACAAAAATTCCATTTTCTTTGCTAGATGATTATTTTTAAATGAATCGTGATATCTATTTACTAGAAAATATTTTTTATCTGAAATTCTTATATGATCATGAGCAGAAGGATAAAAATGAATTATTTCCGAGACTTGTTCAGTATTAAGCAAATATACTATTTTTCCATCAATCAAATCTTGAATTGAATTAGAAGGATCAAATCTAGTAAAATTTTTTATTTTTCTGTATTTTCTAATTTTTTGATCAAGTATCTTTGTTTTTTCTTCATCATAACCGAAATTTTTCAAATGTCGTTTAATGTTTACTATTCCATCAATTAAAATTTCATCTGAATTAATTATATCATCAAGGGTATTAATAATAGGTGATAATTTTGTGTTGAAATATGAATTACTTAATACAGCAGTGAATGCCATTATGAAAAACCATGAAAATTGAATCCATGAAAATAACAATAATAGCAATGTTATTTTCCTTGACAATTTTTCATTTATAGAATATTGGAAAATTTTGTCAATAAGTGATGATGATTGAGTAACAACGGTTCGATAAAACGACCCTATTATATGTGACAATTTGATTTCTATTGGTGAAATATTTGTTATTAAGAATGAAATGATAACTAGAGTCAATATTGTTGAGAGCCATATCTATCAAAATATTTAATTAATTCATCTTGTATATTTAATTATTATATTTACCCAAATATCAAATAAATTAATAAAAGCAAAATATGATTTATCAGAAACTGATTTTAAGCCAGTTACAATTTCGAAAATATATGATTGCCCAATTGAAATGAATTCTTCCTTTTTTAGCCACTTCCTCACTATTTTGTTTGGAGTATTTTCCGGAATTTTCGTAAGAATTTTTAAGTCTAAACATATATCATTTTCCTATTAAATTGATTGAGTTAAATTGAATAAAATTGATAAATTAACCATACGACAATTACCTTGTTACAACTCCCTTTAGTCGAGATAATATATTTGTAGCGACATGCTAAAATATCTATGAATGACTTGAAATATCCATAATAATTTTTCTAATACAAATAACAAAAAATTAAATATATAAAAATTCCACTTATTTTACTTGCATGTGAATAATCGATATATAAAATTCTTGATTTATTGAAAGTTTGAACTTGATAATTATTCTCAGGACAAATATATTATAGGTCTTTGTCAAGAATATAAAATCCAAGTGAAGAATTGGTGAGAAGAGTAAGTTGTTCTGAATGTTTTACCAAATCCATCTTGATGATTTATAATTCGATTTTAAAGATAAATCAAATTTCAAATTATTTATTTTGATGAATCTTTAGTTGATATTATTTGACAGATTAAATTGAATAGTAAGACTTTTTAGAATGTTCTTGAATGATTCTTTCATAAAAATTAATGTTAGAAAATTCATCATAAGCTGAAAATCAATTTAATTGTCAAATCACAAAATAAGAACAATTAAAATAAATCAATATTTTTTATGCAAAATTCAAGTAATCAAGGCATACACGAGTTAAAATTCTAAAGGTCTTTTGATAAGCAATAATATCAGTATTTTGCATGTTTTACATAATAATTGTCTAGAATACAATTTGAAACAAAAGTTTCAATTTGAATAAATAATCAATATTTGGAAATTTAATTTAATATAAATAACACCAAGGTTTTCAATAGTAATAATAATTTTTTAACCTTCTAAATATTATCTTTTTGAAATAATTTCAATAATCTTTCTCTATTTGTAACTGAATATTAGTAATAATAATAATAATAAGTGATGGCAAAGTCCTTTAAAACAATAGATATTATAGAAGATTATTGGTTTGTATTATTTAATAATATACTATTATAATAATATCGGTAACAATAAATAAAACAAAGAAATACTATTAATTTTTCAGTTAAATCAAATATCTTTGATGAAAAAAATATTAAGAACATTCATGTTTATAAATATACTAATTTTAATTTGAATAATGTTCTATAATTAAGAATTTCTAATAAAAAATATAATGATTGACACAAAAATGTAAATCAATAGCGCAAACGCAGGTCCTTTGAAGAATATATTCAAATCAATTCTCGAGTTTTAGAAATATATGTTCTCTATAAATGGTCTGTCTGTAGATTTCAGAGATAAAATTAACGACTAGAAGGGAGTTTTCAGTTATTCCATACTCTATTTGTAAAGATATTCTACCGAAAAATCAATAATTAATTCAAAAACATTTTATATTGACTCACATTCGGTACATCTGTTCAAAGTATGTACCGTATTTACTCGCAGATAAGGCGCGGCTTATAAAAGTTTTTTTTGTGATAATTTTGAAAAATGAGGCAGTGCGGCTAATATATGGGGTGCGGTTAATACATGAAAAAGTTGGTAGAATTCACGAAAAACAAATTTATTTTAAGAAATTATTCAAATTCTTAATCTTATTCAAAATTGGTTTCTTCTAGAATATCGCAAATAATTTCTAAATTGGAATCTAATTCTATGTCAGATTCTACTTCAGTTTCTTAATCACTGTTCATGATTGATCAAGGAAAATTGAATCTATACTCAAAAGTATCTTGCCATTTCAAAAATGAAATTTAAACTAGCCGAAATATATCCAACAATAAGTACTGTTATACAATTACGAAAAATATCATCCAGGTTAATCGGTTGAATTGGTGAAGGTCTTTCTTTAATTGAAATTGATTTTCTTTGTGTTAAATAAGTGTGGTCGTAATGATATCGAAATCCTCCTTCGAATACTTGTATAAATCTAAGAAAGCAAACATTTATAAAATAATATTAATTTGATATAATAATTACAGAAATTCCATTTCCTTTGCTAGATGATTACTTTTAGATATTTTGTGAAATTTATTAACTAGAAAATATTTTACAGTTGAAACGCTTATATGATCTTGAACAGAAGGAAAAAAATGTTTTATTTCGGAGACCATTTCGGTATCAACCAAATATACTATTCTTCCATCAATCAAATCTTGAATTGATTTATCCGGATCAAATCTAGTCAAATTTTTTAGTTCTTTGTATTTCATTATTTTTTGATGAAGTATCTTTGTTTTTACAGCATCATAATAAAAAGATTTCAAATGTTCTTTAGTATATTTGCTTCCATCAATCAAAATTTCATTTGATTTAATTATATCATCTAGGGTGTTTAAAATAGGTGATAATTTTGTTTTGAAATATGAATTATTCAATACAGCAGTGAATGCCATTATGAAAAACAATGAAAATTGAATCCATGAAAATAACAATAATAGCAATCTTATTTTCCTTGACAATTTTTCATTTATTGAAAAATGAAAAATTTTATCAATTAGTGAAGATGATTGAGTAGTAAGGGTTCGATAAAACGAGCCTATTATATGTGCCAATTTAATTTCTATTGGTGAAATATTTGATATTGAAAATGAAATTATAACCAGTGTCAATATTGTTGAGAGCCATATCTATCAAATATTATTATTTTATCACCATGTAATTATTTTATTATCCTAATTTTATTACCCAAATATCAAACAAATTAACAAAAGCAAGATATGATTCATCCGAAACTGATTTTAAGCCAGTTACAATTTCAATTGGATAGGATTGTCCAATAGAAATGTATTCTTTATTCTTCTTAAACCACTCCTTGATTATTTTGTATGGAACTGTTTCTGGAATTTTAACAAATTTTACGTCGAAACATAAATGTTTTTCCTATTTAAGATTGAATTAATGATAATTATTAAATAATAAATCTCAAAATTAACATTACACTAATTACATTTTTACAACTACCTTTAGTCGAGATAATTTTATTGTAGCGACATGCTAATATATCTATGAATGACTTAAAATATCCGTGAAATTTAGGCTAATATGAATGAACAAAATTTAAAATTAAATAATAAATAAATATTCTAGTCATGATACTTGCCAAATAATATTCGATATTTAAAATTCTTGATACATTGAAAGTTTGATTTTGATAATTATATTCAGGACAAATATATAACTTGTCTTTGTCAAGACTATAAATTCCAACTGAAGATTCGTTGAGAAACGTAAGTTGTTCTGAAGGTTTTAACAAATCCATTTTGATAATATATAATTCGAATCTAATATAAACTCGAATATCTAATTATTTATTCTTTTTTATTTTGATTATATTTCAGTTGATATCATTCAACAGATTTAATTGAATTGTAAGACATTGTTGACTGTTTTTGATTGATTTATGCATAAAATTAATGTATGAAAATTCATCATAATCTAAAAATCGATTTAATTGTCAAATCCAAAAAATAAGAACAATTATAAAAAAATCAATAAATTTAATGCCAATTTCGATGAATCATAGCATACACGACTTTAAATGCTGATTGCCATTTTGACAATCAATTTTCGTCATCATTAATATCTGTCTTTGCATTTTATACATAAAATTTTTCTAGAATACAATTTGATACAATCGCCCAAATTTATATAAATAATCAATATTCTGAAATTCAATTTAATATAAACTACACCAAGGATTTCAATCACAATAATAATTATTTTTTAACCTTCTTAATATTCTCCTTTTAAAATAATTTTAGTTATCGTTGTATATTGGTAATGAAATAATAGTTGTGATAAAAATAGTAAACTATCATTATTATAATAACAGATAGAATAATACAAAAATAAATTAGACAAAAAAATAGACTAGTAAATTTTCAGTTAAATATCTTAAATGAAAAAATGATTTAGGTAAAATGTAAATATAATTGTTTAATTAATTGTGTTTTTTGAATCATGATCGATAATTAACCATTTCTAGTAAAATTATAATGATAGACCTAAAACATCCAATCAATAGAGCAAACACCCTTCCTCTGAATAGCATATTTAAATCAATTGTTTTCTCGGGTTCGAGCAATTTATGTTCTCTATAAGTGGTCTGACCTTAGATTTCAGAGAAAATATTACAAATATTTGTAACTATTTGAAGGGACTTTTGAGTTATTCCATATATTATTTGTGAAGATATTCTGAAGAAAAATCAATAATTAATTCAAAACTATTTTTATATTGACTCACATTCGGTATATTTTTCCAAATTATGATAACATTTAAAAATAAAAAATAATTACTATTTGTTATGAATTTTTTTACCGAATAATTTCTTCGTTAAAAATTCAATTAAATAATTATTTTTCTATTATTATAAATAGAAAGAAAAAACGAAAAAAATTATACACTAACAATCAACATAATAATTCATTTTTAATTGGCAGAACTGTTATTTCTTAATTGAATCAACAGAAAATTCAATAATTTTAAAAAAATAATTTCCAGGTTTTTAAAAATAGCAATTTTTATAGATTTCCATAATCTGTTAATCAAGAAAATTGAATCTATACTAAAAGTAATTATGTCATTTCAAATATAAAGTTTAAACTAGCCAAAATATATCCAACAATAAGTACTGATATACAATTACGAAAAATATCATCCAGGTGAATCGGTTGAATTGGTGAAAGCCTTTCATTGATTGAAATGGTTTCTGGTAGCAAATAAATGATCTGGTCATATTTATATCGAAATCCTCCTTCGAATACTTGTTTAAATCTAACAAAGCAGATTAAAACATTTACAAGATAAAAATAATTTTGATAATTACAAAAATTCCATTTTCTTTGCTAGATGACCACTTTTAGATGTTGTATGAAATATATCACCTAGGAAATATTTTTCAACTGAAGTGCTTATTTGATCTTGAATAGAAGGATAAGAAATCATTAATTGGGTGACTTTTTCGGTATTAACCAAAAAAACTATTTTTCCATCAATCAAATCTTGAATTGATTTAACAGGATCAAATCTAAAATTTGTCAAATTTTTTAGTTCTTTGTATTTAATTATTTTTTGATCAAGTATCTTGGTTTTTTCAGCATCATAACCAAATGATTTCAAATGTTCTTTAGTATATATGCTTCCATCAATTAAAATCTCCTTTGAATTAATTATATCATCTAGGGTGTTAATAATGGGTGATAATTTTGTATTGAAATATGAATTATTCAATACAGCAGTGAATGCCATAATGAAAAACCATGAAAATTGAATCCATGAAATTAATAGTAACAACAATTTCATTTTTCCATACAATTTTATAGAAATTCGAAAGGTTTTATCAATAATTGATGATCCTTGGTTAACAAGAGAACTATAAAAGGAGAGGATAATATCTCCATATTTGAATTCTATTGGTGAAATATTTGTTATTAAAAATGAAATCAGAACTAGAGTGAATATTGTTGAGAGCCATATCTATCAAAGATATCATAATTAATTCATCTTTTTATTTAATTATTATATTTACCCAAAAATCAAACAAATTAACAAAAGCAAAATATGACTTATCCGAAACTGATTTTAAGCCTGTTACAATTTCAATTGGATAAGATTGTCCAATCGAGATTATTTCTCTGTTCTTTTTAAACCACCCCTTTACCACTTTGTATGGAAGTGTTCCTGGAAATTTAATGAATTGTTCGTTGAAACATAAATGATTTTCCTATTAAAGATCGGATTAAGTAAAATTTTAAAATGAACAATATCAATAAAATCAAAAATTCACTAGTTACCTTTTTACAACTGCCTTTTACAATTTCCGTCGAGATAATATATTTGTAGCCACATGCAAATATGTCTATGAATGACTTGAAATATCCATAATACGTACTCTAATACAATTAAACAAAATTTAATGAATAAATATCTTGTTATGTTACTTACACTTATGTAATCGATATGTAAAATTCTTGTTTTATTTAAAGTTTGATTTTGATAATCGTATTCAGGACAAATATATAACTTATCCTGGTCAAGAACATAAAATCCACGTGAAGTTTTGTTTAGCACAGTGAATTGTTCTGAAGGTTTTAACAAATCCATCTTGATAATATTTAATTCGAATTAAATAATGACTCAAATTTCTAATAATTTAATTTTAATTCTGATTAATTTTTAGTAGATATTATTTGTAAGATTTAATGGATTAATAGACTTTGCCGATTGTTCTGGATAGTTTTATGCCGTAAAAGTAATACATAAAAGAAAATACATCTTAAACTGAAAATCGATTTAATTGTCAAAAATAAGTAACATAAAATAAATAACAGTTATAGTAAATCAATATATTTTATACAAATTTTAAGCGAACAAGGTATACACAAGTTTGCTTGGTTAGCTATTTATTAATTTATAATTTGATTAAAGATTGTCGATAATTGATTTGATCTTGCTAAATTGGAAAACTGAATGATGAATAAATGAGTTGATAAAATTTTATATTAAAAAATACCCAGCAACGCCTTGTTATTAAATTTAACCAGTTTGATATTTACCATGGGAGGATCGACCGTTATTTGTACAAGTTCATTTTTATTGATGATAAAATTTAATCTTTCATGTATTGATTGTAAACTAAAAAATATATGAAATCAACATGTTATATCTTTATTTTCATATTAAAATTTTCGATATTATTTTTTCAAATTGAATCAAGAACAATAATTAACTAAAATTTTCCAATAAATATACAAATAATGATATAAAATATCCAATGATTAGAGCAAATACCGGTCCTCTGAAAAACACATTCAAACCAATTGTGTTCTCGAGTTCTAACAATTTATTGTCTGAATTACTGGTCTGAGAGTAGACTTCAGAAACGATTTCCATTATCTGCTCCGACCTCTCAATTATTCCGCACTCGTATTGTAATGTTTTTCTTATCAATAATAATTCAATAAAATTTGAATAAAAATAATGTTGAATTTACTCACATAAGTATAATAGAATTCATGTTTATATTTGTGCTCGGATTCCATTAAATTCATTCTGGGAAACAATTTCTTCACAACTCATACATTATTGCTGTTAAGTAAATGTACCGCTCTCCTTTGTTCAATATCATTGACAAGATGTTTGTTTGCTAGTATCGTAATAATCAAAATAAGCTGAAAAACAAAATATGAAAATTATTTTAATTGAATATATTGATTGTCCAGCTAATTTATTTTCTGGAACCTGGAAATTTTAATGATTATCTAATTTTGAGTAGAATTCTAATAAGCGAATTAAATTTTTCATTGAAGGTGCATTGAAAAAATTTGAATTTTTTCTTGTTAAATTTCGTTTTCCGATTAATCATCATCATCATCACATTGAAAAAGTACAGAATTTAAACCTTTAACGATTGATTATTAAAATTAAATTATTACTGAAATGTTTTCTTAATATTACTAAATTTAATTATTTATAGGTATTGATTTACTTTATTTGATCATATTCACAATTGTTTGAAGGAATTATCTAGTAAAACCCTCTTTGTAAATATTGCACTCGATTTTGATGAAAAAATTATTAATTTATCCAAAAAAACATGAAAAATTTTCATTAAAATCAAATGAAACACAATCAATAATTTAGGGATGTTAAAAAGTGACCATCCAGCATACATACAATAGTACATTATTCCAGGATTAAAAATTTAATAGCAACTGCTTTTTGTGAAAATTCAAAGTGAAAGTGACCGTGATCATCAAAGAGTTTGACATTGAATATTACCTTGATATTTTATACTATTTAAATACTAAATTCTAATTTTGAAACCCCGACGATTTTTTAGAAGAAATTATATTAATCATAAATTATTGACTTTTTATACAAGGTTATATTGATTTTATTTTCGAATATTAAAATAAATTATTATTTCAACAGGATATAATTATAATCTAGCCTGAATAATTTCTATAACATTGAAGTTTTAAATCATAAAACTCTTCCAAAAATATGCGAGGTGATCAATATAATTATTAAAAATAATTGTTCTGTTTTTCTCGTCTACAATTAAATCAATTTCAGATTTGTGATGAAATTTAGAAAATTATTTTATAGATAAGAGTTGAAATTACATTTATATCTTTCATTCCGGTTTCAACAAATGCATAGAATTTTGAATTATTTTTCATAACTTGTATATCAAGCAATTTTATATTGATTCTTGGTATTAAAAATAATTCATTTTTTACAAAATGGTTTCCCTTAATATTCATCCTTTACAACTAATAAGTTATATTGTGTATAAATTTCCGATTAAACTTTATCGGCTTGACAAAAACAAATTATATACTTGTCCTAGTCATATCAATAAAACAACAACATTTAATGCAACAATACATAAAATCTTATTCATAGAATATGATAATGTAAGTAACATTTATCATTTTTTGTATTTTTTTCATTTTCTTAATTAATTTTTGATATAAACTTTTTAGAATGATTATTATGGATTTTATAAGAGTTTGATAGAGATACTAGCATGTCGTTACAAGTTTGTCATATCAACTCGAGGAAAATATAATTTGGTAAATAAATTGCGTAACTTAATTAATTGTTTTGAAATGATTATGCAACTTGATAAGGATCTCAGTTGTTTGAGGAATTGAATTTCAGAAAGAAGGACTCTGTATGTTGAAAAAGCCTTTTATTGATGTTTTCAAATTTACCCCAGGTTGTAGAGTGAGATCACGAGAAACTATAAAATTAGTGCTAAAAAATCACACTGAATCAAATTATCAAAAAAAATTCTAAAAGATAATATATTTTGAAATTGAAATAAATTAATAAAAACTTGAAATAAAAGAAAAGTGTCAAATCCTCTTTGTGATTAATGTCAAGGTCACATTTTCTTCCCTTCTTTTCTTTCCTACAATAGAGGTTAAATTTGATAGAATAAATGAACTTTTTCAATAAATGATCGTATCATTCTTTGTAAAATTCGATCCATTTATCATCCTCAATCCATTAAATGTGGTGAGATAACTTTCATTCTCAATTTTTTTCAATAGGGTGATTTATGTTTTATATCAAAAACATTGATAAGTCCAAGAATTTCAAACGATATTCCATACAAAATATGGATGGAAACGTTTCGCCAATTTAATTTTGTTCCTTATGGACAAACTTATATATTTGAAATTTTATCTGGTTTAAAATCAGTTTCAGAAGAATCTTGGCTTTCTTTCATCAATTTGTTCGATTGTTGGGTAAATTTTTCATGAATATTATGAAACATAATTCACTGAATATAATATTTCAATAGATCTGGTTCTCAATCTTAACAATTTTGTTGATATTGTCATTTTTAGTAAAAAATGATTTGCTGGAAGATATTAGAATCGGAGATATAATTATGTCATTTTATAGCTCACTCGTTAATCAAGGATCATCTTTAATTGACAAAATGTTCAAAATTTCTTTGAATGCAAAATATTTTAGAAAAACAAGATTGCTCTTATTTTTATTCAC
>JAQGCQ010000813.1:0-11661 GCA_034699945.1 Chamobates pusillus
TTAAATCATAATATAAATTATATAAAACATCGTCCGTCTCTTATTATATTCGTCCCTTATTTCATATGTTTCTTTATTGATAATACAGAATCATTATTTATTTTCATAAATTATAATTCGACATGCATGTATTTGCATTTGGCTTGATGAATGACTCACTTCAAATGTTGAAGATTTCAATTTTATAATAGAAAATCTCAATCAATATAAACTGGAATTTTTGCTTCCATAAGAGTTTGATTTAATTACAATTCGACCATATTATTTTTGGAAGCAACACGCACTGTGTTTTTACAAAAGCTTATTCAAAAGTCTCATTTTATAAATAATTCAAAAATTCATGCATGTATAATCTTCGCACAATGGCACAAAATCATGGATCATATTGAGAGTTTATAATAATACATTTTGTATTAATTGAAATGTTTATTTCAAGTATAAATCAACATAACAAACATAGTATATCGGATTAAATTAAAGTGAATTTTTTATATGGTATTTGAATTAGATAAAGATAGATTAATAGTTTCGCTGAATTGATAGGAGCTTTGCTTTTATATTTGAATTTAGTTCAAAATATTATTTAAAAACACAATTATCATCAAGTTGATTTATAAATATTAATGGCTTTTATAAATGAACTCAAAATGAAAGGAAAAATAATTTATTTATTCATTGAAAACTGAAAAACATCATTTTTGGAATATCCGGGTATTATCACACATTTTTTGTTATTAATCTTGGTAATTTAAACTAATATTAAAAATGTACAAATTATTGAAAAAATTGAAATATGGATATAATAGGTAAATAATTGGTAAATAAAGCTTATTGCAACTAGCTGATATGTTTCCAATGAAATTGCCGGAAATATATTATAAACTAGACTTGATTCATTTTATAGTTTTTAAACAAAACACAAATTCTTTGAAATAATAGTTATAGTTATACATTACATCATTAACATGAATCCTTTAACTGCAAAAATAATTATGATATTGTTAAAAAGGATCCTGTGGTACTCCTATCCAACATATAAAACTGAAATTTTAGAAACTACACAAACATGATAATTTAGCTTATGTTACAGTTTGTAAAATTTTGAATATTTTCTACTTTATCATGAATAAATATCGTTAAATATCAATTGCCAAGTTCTTTCCTTAATTAACATGGATAAACTAGAAGTGAGATAAATTGAAGAAGGGAGAGAGAGAGAGAGAGAGAGAGAGAGAGAGAGAGAGAGAGAGAGAGAGAGAGAGAGAGAGAGAGAGTTCTTGTGTTCTTCGATTAAATCCATTATTTTATTGCGAAATAATTGTTGCCTTTCCTGTGAAATAGATAATTGGAATTTTTTGTTTATTCCCTTAAATTTGCTTGCTAATATAATCGTATCAATGGTAATAAAAGAAATCCAAAGTGAACAAATATTATTAATTTTTGGAAGGATATAATTGTTAAAAAATTCAAAGTAGGGTCAATATAAGTGTTTATAAATGTTTTTACCGGAGTTACCCAAATGGCCAAAAAATTGGCCCACATTCAAATAAACCATTACTCGAATATATGGGTTGATATTTTATAAGCAAGTTCAATAATACACAAGATTTCAATAGACCTTTCAAATCTGATTAATAATATTTTGACTGAATTGGAGTAACAGTTTATTTGCGAAAAATAGCTAGATTGAGCAATTTGGGCACGGTGGGTTTTTACTAATCTCTAAATATTTACTGACGAAGAGAGCTTGATTGGTCCAATTTCAAAACAGTTAGCTAGATCAAACTTTTTATGTTTTTCAGATTCGCAAGAATGAGAAAAATCTGCCAACCGATTTTTTAAACCTGCTGGCTCTTTTAATTAATTTTTAAAAATTCAACAAGGTTTTCGAGTTATCCTTATTTAAAATTTAAAACCACCATAATTTCAAAACCAGCAAGGTGATTTCGAATTTTTTTTCAAATCAACAAATGATAAGCCAACATGGTTAATCGTTGCAAATTTCATCAAAATCGAACAAGCAAAAGTATGCTTTCTAGATTCGCAACATATAATATAGCGACTGTAAATTACAGTTTTAATAATAAATGGCAAGATTATTATTTAGTGTACGATTCATGTAATTATTTTATTTTGGACTCAAAAAATATTATGTTTATATTTGTAGCTCATTGATGAAGTATTTAGAGATTATCTAGATAACTTTTGGTGATTATTCTATTTGAAACCTGTGATTATCTCATATTATAAGTAAATTCGCAGTTATTTTGAATGTACCTGAATGTATAAATGATATACAAACCAAAAATTTCATTTATATTAAAAGGTTAAAATGATCAATAACAATAAATTGTTCAATTCAAATTTATTGAAAAATAAAAATATCGTGTACCGTTTGGTGACCAAAAGTTTTACTCATGGATTTGAGGTAAATTAAAAACTTGATTAATGGAAAAATAACAGTTTGTTACATAATTGAATAAATTATCAAACAAAATTGTTTAACTCGTATCAGGTTATGAATCAATAAAAAATATTTGATTTCATATCATTTTATACTGTTGATTCGTATATTGTTAAATAAAAATTATTTTTTGAGGATTGATGTCTTGGTAGTCGTTGGTAGTCATAATTGCACAAGGTATAAGAAATATTTTCCCACAAACCAAGTTTACTTCAGCAGAAGTATTCAAAATATTTCAAATAATGACCATGTTTTACCAGTGGATATCCAAAGGAATCGCTCCTTGAGGGGTGTTAGGAAAGGAACAAAATTGAAGCTTCCTATTAACTTAATTTTATAAAAATGGTAATAAAATGGTAACTTCAAGAATAGAGTTATCAAAATATTGCAGTTGTTATATAATTAACTAAAACGGTTTAAAAAATATAGTTGATGAATAATTGAGAAATTCAAATTTAATAGAGGTCGAAGTTTTGTGCACCCAACATTGAGAATGAAAATTAAATGCTTACGAATGGAGTATTATTACTGCAAAATTAAAGCTTCTAGCTAAATCAAATTTTTTATGTTTTCCAGATTGCCCATACTCATAAGAATCAGAAAAACCCGCCACCCGATTCTTTTAATCTGCTGTCTCATAATAATAATACTGATTATTAATATTAGTGACAATTGTTTCGGGAGCTAAGGTTCTGCATTCCTCCTTCAGACTATGAGACTCAAGACCTTTAGGCATATCGCTGAGCGGACCGTCAGAGGAGATGGCATTGAGTTTCAAGTCATAAATTAATAGGGATTACTGTATTTCACTAATTGTTTACAGTTTTTTGTTGGTTATAGCAATAGTGTTAATGAGCAAGTTCAATTTTTCATTGAAATTCAAAAGATCAACAAATTAATTGTCACTTTTTTCACCCTTTTTCAAATAATGGGAAATCTGCGCATCCTTGGACTTTCCATAATTTTATTTTATTTATTCAAATACAAAATTATCCAAAAAAGTATCTAGTTAGTTCTAATCTACTTGATTAAAAAAAATCAAAACATGGACAGGAGCCAATAATTTATTTGATATTTTATCGTGTATTTAAAATTGCACTAGTCGAATAATTACAGCTTCTAAAATTTCAGTTCAAAAATTTTTATTTGAATTGAGTTTAAACAGTTTTCACGAGATACTACAGTCCGATTCATCTAATTGGGTTTGCTCGAAAAAATTTAATTATAATAGAACCATTTGTCCTACCTGTCCCAAATTTTTATGGTGTGCTGAGGGTACCAAAATACAAAAGATTTGTGATTACTGCAACAATTAAGCGAAGAGTTGAGTTGCACGAGCAAATTTATAAAAACTTATACCAAAAAACTTTTTCAAGTAAATGAGTTTGACAGCGCGCGACCACTAATTGTAATAGAATTCTATTAACAATAAATAACTTGCTTATTTTTTCACCTTTTTTCCGAAAAAAATACAATCTGCCATAGGTTCTTGGTCATATATTAAGAAAGGTGTTTTGAGGTTAAATCAAATAACAAATTGAATATAAATTACAGTTTTAATAATAAATGGCAAGATTATTATTTAATGTAAGATTCGTATAATTATTTTATTTAGGTCTCAAAAAATATTATGTTTATATTTGAAGCTTATTCAGGGAATATTAAGAGATAATCTAGATAACTTTTGGTGATTTTTCTATTTGAAACCTGTGATTATCTCATATTATAAGTAAATTCGCGGTTTTTTTGAATGTACCTGAATGTATCAATGATACCAGCCAAAAATTTTATTTTTATTAAAAAGGTTAAAATAATCAATAACAATAAATTATTTAATTTAAATTTACTACAATTTAAAAATAAATTCCTCCTCTGATATACCAAAAGTTTTACTCTTTGTTTGAGGTAAATTAAGAACTTGATTAATAGAAAAATAACAGTTTGTTACATAATTGAATAATTTATCTAACAAAATAGTTTAACTCTTATCAGGTTATGAATCGATAAAAAATATTTGATTTCATATCAATTTATACTATCATTTCGTATATTGTTAAGTAAAAATTATTTTTTGAGTATTGCTGTCTTGGTAGTCGTTGGTAGTCATAATTGCACAAGGTATAAGAAATATTTTTAGATTTTTTTTCACAAACTAAGTTTACTTCAACAAGAGTATTCAAAAATTTTCAAATAATGACCATGTTTTACCAGTGGATAACCAAATGATTCGCTCCTTGAGGTGTGTTAGGAGATGAACATAATTGAAGCTTCCTATTAACTTAATTTTTAAAAATTGGTAAAAATGGTAACTTCAAGAATAGAGTATTCAAAATATTGCAGATGTTATATAATAAACTAAAAACGGTTTTAAAAATATAGTTGATGAATAATTGAGAAATTCAAAAATAAAAGAGGCCTTAGTACTGTCCTACCATCATTGAAAATGAAAATTAAATGCTTGGTATAAATCTTTTTTAAGAATGAAATTACAGTTAATGAAAAAATTGTAATTAAAAATTGGAACCTTAAGGAAACAAAATACTATCATCATACAACTTGAAAGAATTTGCTTATAAGAACGGATATCAATTAAATGAGAAATATGCTCTGTTAACCCGATGCTGAAAATTCGATCACAACCCTTTGAATTTCAATTAAACTAGTTATTTTTTTAAATAATAAATTAAAAAACAAAGGACTGTAACTCAAGTCAAGTGAAGCTATTTTACAATATCCTTAATTCATATGATTATAATTGGTTCAATAACTTTTACAATTTTTATAAGGTTTTGAAGAAATTTCCATTAATTTTATATTTTTCAATATAATTGAAATTATAATAAGTTTTTGACTCATTTAAGTAACTGTTTATTTGTGAAAATATATTGAAATGTCAATTGAAACGAGTGATCCAAGTTATACTCATAGACCTATTAAAATTTGTATGTCTCATTCGATAAATAAAATTCAAGTAATAAACTATCAAAACTGTAACTTGAACGCATCATCAATATTTTTATTATCACAAATATCAATAATATTATAATGGTCTTCAAATTTCACCATTTTTTACTCATTATATCATTGAATGTAGATTAAGTTAATGTGTGAATTTAATTATTTTCAAATGAAATTTCATTAGGAAATCCTTTATTTCAATAAAAATTTATAAAACTGTAATCATTTTTGAATTCAGTGTTAAATTACACTTGAAAAATTGAAATTATTGAAGTTAGTAAGCATTGGCGTTTATGTGAATTGAATTATATTTAAATTATTTTCCATCAAAAGTTCATTAATTCAAAAGAGAAAAACCTTTAATTATTTAAAAATTTCATTAAAACAACAAATTCATTTACGATAGGTCAGTTTTACGTGTATTAATTTATGTTCAAATGATTTTCTATATGGAATTCATAAATTTCTATCAGAAATTAGAACTGTAATTATTTTAAGAATTTTGTTTCAAAATACACCAGAACATTATAATTCAATTAATTGGTTTGTCATTATATTATTGTCATCAATTATAATTTGTATTATATATAAAATAAGTCTAATCCACAGAATTAGCAAGCTTATTAATTTTTTTAAATATTAATTTTTTGATATGATTTGAAATTTTTTGATATTTTTGTTACTTTTTGAGATGAATATTAAATCATTTTATTGTAACTGATTTATTAAGAACCCAGTGATACAAAAATTGTGACCAACAAAAAAAATACATTATTTATTTTAAAACGTTCATAAACTGTAAGAGGAACCAAAATCAAGAAAAAATATATAGCTTTTTAATGAGATCCATTTAAATGGGATAAAGCGAAACCAAAGTGAAACTTATAAAGTTCAATTTTTATGATTGAGGTTAACCATATATTATAACTTATAAAATAACTTTAAAAATGGTCAAATACGAAATCAAGAATTTTTTTCAAGGTATTTAGCAAATGGAAAAGAAAAGCATTCGTTCAACTTATGTTTGTTATACAGTATAACACAGCACACACTTTTCACATTTGATTAAATTAGAATTTCTAACCTCTTCAAATTCGTCAGCAGCTCTAAGAATTTTCAGTATGTAGCTCCAATTGATCTTCACCTTGATTAGGTAAAATTAATTATCCACTTATAAGTTTAAAGTTTTATTGTTTTTATTAATTAGTTGAGATAATAAAAATTAGTTATTTATGTGAAATAAATTATTTTCAAAATGGTTTCTATTGGGACTCAATTTGGGAGTTCATAGTTTCAACAAATATTAAAAACTGTAATTAGTTGAGAGTTCATTCTAAAAGTATACGAAGAAATTATAGATAACAAAATGGAGATAAAGCGCAATATATTTAATGCAATATTGAATTTCTTCTTGATTTGTCAAAACCTTTGTTATGTTCAATTTTCAAATTTTAAAGTTATCTTTTAAAAGTTTTGTAATTCTTTTTTCGATGATACCTTATACAATCAGAAGTGTTTTGGTATTATAGAATGTTATTGATTATTTTAAATTATCTCAATCAAATAATCCAAAACAAATTCTACTCTCAATATTTGACCAAGTGCTAAAACTAGTTAAAAATTGTGATTTGAAAAATTACTTTATTTTGACATTTGAGTGGTTTTTGAATTTTTGAAAATTGGTCTGAATATGAATAATTTTTCATCAAAATTGACAAAGACATGTATATTAGTGAACAAGGTATAAACTTTACTTCGTGACAATATCTGTACAAAATGTAATAATTTACTGTTTTGACAAATAATTTTACCTTGAATTATTTTGTAAACTTTTGGGGGTAAACAGACCAAAAATTTTTGAATCGTTAAATTCAATGTCAAACATAATTTCCAGCAATTGAACCTAGGTAGAATTAATGAATATTTAATGTCACCATGATTTACAAATTTCATTACTTGATTGAGATGTTTCATAGTTACATGATACTTCGAGTATTTTAAGAAGAATTCAATTATTCTAAACAAATGACATGGATTATTTTGTTTTTATTTTATAAAATAAGTGATCATGGTTTGGATGAAAAGAAAAACAAATGATTTATTTTTTCAAATGAACATGATCATTTATTAGACATGTAAATTAGATAGAAATTTAAAAACAGATCAATTGGTTTAATAAAAGCTGTAAATAATTCATATTTATTCATTGAAATTTGTTTCAAAAAACAGAATCTTAAAATTTGGGTCGAATTACGTAAAGAGCTTTTAATTCAAAACAATAATAATTTTAATGGTTTTCCAACCTTTTGTATTTATAATCTCGGGATAAACTTGTAAATTTGAATCTGATTCAAGAGAACATGTTACATTTAAAAATAGATTAAATTTGAATAATTAAAATTTATTCATTTAAATGAGTTCTAAAATATTATTCTTGGTTTTATGGTAAATTCAAAAATTAATTATTGGTGAAATACAGTTTGAAATGCATTTGATCACATTATTTAACATACAAGTTTAAGAGTTCTAAAATCAAATTGAGAACAAGATAAATAATTTTCATCATAATTTAAAATAAATGTTAATTTCAAACTGTATTATTTTAGCAAGAGTGTTAGTGAATATTCAATTTAAGGAATTATTTTATATTGGGATAGAAGGTGCGCCCGTATTTATATTCTAGGTCAACATTTGAAGAATGAAAAATTATCTAGATTACTGACAACAACTATTCTGATAGAAACTACTAAAATTTCAGAACCATTTAAAGTTTAAACACCAAATAAAACAAATTATCAAAACATGATTTGTTTGTTAAACAAATATTTCAACCCTAAAATCACAATTTAATCATGACATTTATCAATATAGGAAGCAGGTCTGTTATTCTTATTGCACTTTGTAGAATAATAATGAACTTGAGTAAAAATTCAAAATATTTCTAACATGATTATCTCTGTGTTTTAACAGTCTTAATGTAATCGAGTGAGATCATTCTTTTTTGTAAATTAAAAAATAGAATATTGATTCATTAAAGTGTTAAACTTTCTTGAATTTATGAAAAAAATACGTTCATATTATCCAGAAAAAAAATTGTCTTTTTAAAACTGTAATAATAGGCTTGATAATATTTTAGAATATTGCAAATTTTTATCTATTGAATTATTGGCAAAGAGGTCCAAAAGAATTAATTTATTAATTAATTTCAATTAATTTATATATATGTATATTTAGTATTTGTTTAGTTATTTTTTAATTTTTTTAATATGTGAATAATAATCACATAAATGATGAAAATACTCACTTAAGATAAAGAAAATGTATTCAATTGATTCAATAATGAAAACATCTCATTATTTTCATGGTCTATTCATGAATTGAATAAGAGAATAATTACAGTTTGTTACTTATGTCATATTATTGTAAATTACAATTTAAAATAAACATCACTCGAATTGTTTTAAAACCAAAACAAAATAATCAATAATTTTCATTGATTTTTTTCATGAAGATTCTAGAAATTCACAAAGGTAAATATGTTAAGTGATACAAAAAAATTATTATATATGGTTTTATAGTATGTTTGCAGATAAAACCCTTATAGTTGTATTAATAAATAAAATTGATTGATTGAATTTCTATATTTGAAACAAAACTGGTTTAGAATATAATATTTCAATTTCAATACTTTAAAAATAGATGAAATCATTCAATCAAAGCTTGAATAAATAAATAATTTTTTGATGAAATAATTTTAGTGAAATCTCAATAAAATAAAAAATAATCAATATAAATAATGAATGAATTTTATAATATAATGGTTAGAATGAAATAATAATAGAACCCTTTTTAAAACACTTATTTTTTGATATATTCAAAAATTAACTCATTAATGAATTACAGTTTTTGGCATATTTTTTGAAAATTCTTTTGAAGAATACTAAATGTTTTCAAATTGTTTTGACGAGGATTCAAAATATTCAAACTAGTTTTTGAGAAATTGATTAGGTCATTTTCGAAAATTTGAGTAAACATCTTTCTAAATTGATTATTATAATAATAAAATGGTATATTGCTTGAGAAATGAATATCAGGACCTGATCAAGAATATATGATTTGAAACTTAATTGATCAATATCAGTGGTCATATTGAAAATAATCGTCTGTGACTATCCTTTGTCTTATTGGTTACAAGAGACATTTGGTTACAAGATAGATTACTACACCCATTTATATATGTATTAATATACTCATAAAAAGATACAAAATATTGAGTGAAATCTACAAAAATAAAATATTAATCTATCACAAAAAATACTCTTGGTTTTATGGTTATTTCAAGAATAGAATAATCAAAATATTACTGTTTGTTATATAATAAACTAAAATACTAATAATACTATTCAAAAATTATATAAAATTGAATTTGGATGTCATCTAAATTTTGATATCTTTAACTTGTGGAATACCTTTTATATAACAGAATATCTCACCTACGGAACAATATCTTCAAACTTTTCACATAAACCAGATTAAATGAAAACTATAAAACTTTTGTTCAATAGGTGACATTTATTTTCATTACAAAATTTTTCCCAATAAACTTGCTGATTTAATGGAGTAGTCGATGATAAAGGGAAGGTTCAATAAGAATAGAAAAAATAAGCCGCTTAATTGACCTGAATAATTATTTTTTAATATTTACCATTGGAAAAGTTCAAATGTTTAATTAGTAATAATTAGTATTGTTCAAAAAATTTTAGCAAGAACTTTTATTATAAGACTGTAAAGTGACCACTATAAATAACCAGATATATTCAATTATATTTAGTTAAAGTGATTGGCTTTTGCAAATGTAAGATATTTTTTTCCAGGATAACCTACCAATTCAATCATCAATTTATTCATGACATATTGATATCATAAATAATTTTTATTGAAACTATCTTGATTCCTTTTTTGAATTACATTATTGCGAAATCATTCCTCACCAAGAGTGTCCAGCAGAGGTCTCCAAATGACACCCAGTTGTGGATAACAAATCTAAGCATTTTTAAATTTCATCGTTCACCTTGCACAAGTTAATGTTAAGAATCAGTTCCTTAATCAGATCAAATCACATTAGTTAGCAACTTGAAAAATATTCAATTTTCATCAAGCTATCAATCTTTATTCTAGGTTTAATAATCTACAATTTGATTAATGAAAGCAATAAATACAAAATGTATAATAACTTAATTCTTATTACTTTCAAACTTTGTTTGAACAAAATAATAAGCAGCGAGAGGCCCAATAGCTAGGAACTAGCCAAGTTGTGACAAACCTTCAAAATGTTTTGTTCTTTCACCTTTAATAATACACACATTTCAGTGCATTAATAAAGTTGAAAATGTAAAACATTTTAAAGGTTTGTCAAAATCTGGCTAGTTCCTGGTTATTGGGCCTCTCGTTGATAATAAGTCATGAAAGAGCATTTTTTTAATATGTTTCCAAATTATTATATCTATATTTTTAGTGTAATTCAACACTAAATTCACAAATCATTTGCAGTTTTTAATTCCAATAGTAATTAGTTATAAATAGAAAATTGATTGAAAATAATCGAATTAACATAATATTTAACATTCCTCAAATGAACATGCTGATTTGAAGGCAATGATCAATGAACAAGTTAGTGAACATGATTTAATAATCGACATTGATGATAATAGAATAAATTACTACCAATTAGTTATTCAGTTCAAAGCAATGCAATTAATACATTAATATTAAACTCATTCTTCAATCAAACAATTATTTGTTCATTAATTGTGTCGAACACCTCCTTAACCACAGGAGTGCTTCATCAAATCATCAAGTTTGTTTTAGAAAAAGGTTTATTTCTCTAACAAATTGTGTTTTTTAGTTTTCAGAAGAGTTTCTATTTATATATCTTATTAATTTCAATTGATATTAAAAACTGTAATAATTATTCTATTCAAAGTTAAAATACACCACAAAATTATTGATTATAAAATTGGTCATCGTCTGTGTCAAAATTTTTAATCAACTCATTCACAAGGTTTGCAAATAATTCCCACTCAATTCAATCCATTATGATTTTGAAAGTTTTGACAACTATTGAATATGAATTTTTAGTGAAGAAAATGAATGAATGAATGAATGAAAAACTTTATTTAGACTGAGTATCAACTTAATGTTATAAGAACATCATTTTTAACTTGATCACAGTTTATAAA
>JAQGCQ010000814.1:0-11657 GCA_034699945.1 Chamobates pusillus
AGTACCCAATTTTGTATGCGTTCCTGTAATTGGTTGAAAAAGGTGAAGGCACTCCAAAACATATTCTTCCAGTATTTATATCTTATGATATGCGCGGAGGGCTGTCGTAAATCCATTGCTTGTATGAATGACAACTATTGTGTTCCTGTTATGGAGGAAAACCCGGACTATTTTGTATACTGTGTCAGCAAATGTAAGTTCTTGATTAATTATCCTGGTGCTTTTTAATTGTAAGAACAGATAAATTAAAAGAAGTACCGTATTTATTCGCATATAAGCCGTACCCATGTATAAGCCGCACAATAGAAAATGACACTCAATCCAATCCCACCCAATATAAACCTGTGCTAAAAACACCTCGAGTATAAGCCGCACCTGTTCATTTTTCAAAAAAATGAGAAACAAGCTTGTATAATAGGCTTATATGCGAATAAATACGGTATTATTATTCGCATTTATCTAGATCATTTTTGTGTGAGTTTTTAATTAATATTCAGGCATATAAATAATCTCAATAAAATTTTGACTGACCATTGCAATATTATAATTGATCTTGCTTTAATTTTCAGGCAATTTGTTCAAGGTTGTACCACACATCTTCAAGTCAAGAAATTCCAAATGTAAATAGGATCAATTAATTTATTACTATAAGTCGTTCAATTAAGTAGATCAAATAAAAATAAAAGTAATTTATCAACTTGGTTTATTTCATTATTAATTAATTTTTTATATGTCTTTAAAGCTGTAATTTTTTATTCGAGTAAAATCCAATTACAACAGATAAAAGTAAACTTGTTAAAATATAAGCTGGTCCGATTGTTCATTGGTGTAGTTATGAATTACATCAACTAAACTAGGTATTATGTATTACTGCCCTGTAATACTTAATACCTACACAAAAAAAAGTTAAACTATGAGCAGAATAATGACCAGTTTTTTGCTTGCACCAATTTATTAAATATGATAATAATTATTAATGATATAAACTTTAACTAGGTACAATGTTTCAATTTTAGAACAAATTGAATAGAATTCTAATTTTCGTTTGAATAATAACAGAATAACTGATAATTAGTGAAAGACATGAAAGGAAAGTATTGCCATTGATTTGAAACAAACCAAAGGCTGTGAAACCCATTTTAGGGATTAAGTGATTGTAATTGACTTATAATGAGTCGGTCCTCACAATCATAAGAGTCGAGGTCTTCATTGATTTTATGAGATTCTAATTTTTTAATTTTAGGAATTTTTTTAGTAACTAATTTAGGAATCAATAAAATACTTGACATTTAAAGTAATTCTGATATTCTTCTGAATGATTGATAGCACAGACTCTCTATTATTGATTATTATTTGATGAGTTAAGTAATAAAAATTGATTATTATTTTGAAATACTCTGAAAATAATCCGAATCTGACAATATTTTTGAAAAATTAAATCAATAAATCAGCTTGCCCAATTAAAAAACTTTGCCTTTTCCCGTTAATCCTATTATTTTCGACAATATTCTAATTGGTAATATATTATATTCTAATATTTTTCCACATTTATCAAAATGTTCAAGCTCTTAAATCAAAGAACTGAACATTCTTATCACAACATATTGAGAGTCTGTGCTATCATTTATTGATTTCACAAAAAAATATCAGAAATACTTTGAATGTCAAGTATTTTATTGTTTAGTATTTAAGTCATTGTAATTCAACAAAATATTTAATTAAAAGTCTTTATTATTGATTCTCTGAATTGAATGAATGTATAAAATCATGTTATCATACAATTTATGTGAGTATAGAAAATAAATCGGGATTTCTATCAATAAAACTGATCTTGGTGAGAACAGATTTCCTTATTCTAGCTATTTCTGCCACAATCTATAATGTTGAAAGTGGTTGTCCGGCGGCTCAATCGATCGCTCCGTGTAGTTGTCATGGAAACGGAGGGGCTATTATTTGCAGCGGAAACTCAACCATAGATTTGTTGAAAATTTTCGAAACACTCGATAAAAGTCTAACCAAAACTGAGAGACATTTCCAACACTTTCGGCTCCAAAACAGTGCGAACACAGAAATCAAAGACAACTTTTTCAAAGACATTACTTTTGATGAGATTGTTATCGTTTATAACACAAATTTGACCACGATACACCCGAATGCTTTTCCCCAGAGTATTTTAAACTCAACCAAGCGACTTATCATCACTGGCAATTCTCAATTAACTTCACCGGATAACTCAATCTATCAACTTTTCACCAAGTTCACCAATATTGAACTAATCGAGTTTGTTATTCATAAAATCACCGAGATACCGTCCAAAGCATTTGGTAACCTAGATAAGTTGAAAAGTTTGAATATTGGCAGCCAATCTATCAAGAAAATAGGAAACAACGCATTTTCTTCATTAAACAACCTTACTGCATTACAGATTGTAATTACCTCGATCGAAAATATCCCAGAATATGCTCTTGCATTTGATAATGATTCAAATACAAGATTGAAAATTAGCATAATGACAAATCCTAATATCACAAGCAAGTCGTTTCACCCTGATGCGCTAATACACCTTAAACGACCAACTGACCTGGAGCTTTGTTGGGACCATGCTGAATTTGAATACTTGAATGAGACTGTGTTTAGAAACTTCTTGGACAGTAATAATGGCAATAGAATTGAAAAGTCTTGTTTTAATGCTAATCTTGATTGTAATAATTGTAATAATTATTGGCTGAAAAAGTTCCCAGCTTATTTGACAAGAGTTGAGAAATTTACTTGCTCTAATGGGAAAGGTATAACAGATCCAGATAACTTCAAAAGTTGTTCTCATTAATCCAAGACCTGGCAGATTGCATTTTTTTGGAAAAAAGGGTGAAAAAATTAGCAAGATATTTATTGTTAATTTTAAATTTCTATGAATACTTGAACTTGTTCTTTCACATTATTATTGACTCTTTACAGAAAAAATGACTCTGCATTTGCAATCCTAACTTGCAATCTGCCAGGTATTGCATTAATCATTTTGTTTAATGTATTGAATTTTGTTGAAAACAAACAAGAATTAAAAATTGATGACTTTCTTACTTTAATAACTTATCTTTCATTTGAATGTTTAATACTTTTATTTATACAAACCTTTGAACATTTGATAATTTCAATCAATTCTATCAGAAAAATATTAAATTATTGATAATTTTTAAAAATGATTTTTAGGCGAATTTTGTTTACTGAAAAAAATTGCATTGAATATACATTAACTTTTATTATCTAGCAGATTTTGTTTAGTTTATGATTTGATTATGTATTAAATTAAAGTAAAAATCTCTTAAAAACTAATAAAGAGTTTACTTTTGCTAATCGTTTGGTTCGTTAAAAGCTAAAAATGTTTAAAATATTTATTATTCTGTTCTCAATAATCGGTAGGCATAAAATTAACTTGTTCCAATTTTATCATCATGTTAATTTTTAGTTTCAAATAATTGTCTCGATCTTTGTGGGGATTGGACTCAATATAAGGATAGAAAGTGTTTCAAAGTACTGCCAATCAAGACTACTCAGGCGGACGCACTCGAAAAATGTGTGGAAATCAATAATGATTCCACCTTGGTTACTATTTATGATATGGAAGAACAACAATTCATTAATGAATTATTGGTTGAGTTTATCAATATTTCAATGAATGCCTGGATTGGTATGGAATACAATGGACATGAATATGATTGGATGGACGGCACAGACTCTAACTTTACTAATTGGTCAGAGGAAGCAGTAAAAGAGGGAAGTGAGCCCTGTGTCCGAATGTCACTATTGAACAGAACTTTGGGTAAGTGGACGGATAGCTCGTGTAAAAGACTGGGTCTTATTGTTTGTCAGAAAAGACAAATATTAAACTTTAATTCAATGAAAGCCATTATCGAAGATATGATTAAAACTATTGATAAACAAAATATTGAGTTTAAAGTTGAAAACAAAGAACTCAATGAAACCATTGAAATACAAGAAAATCAAATCAATTCATTGAATGCTATTTTAATAAATCAAAAACAAATAATTGACGAACAAAATAATGATTTCAATACAAAAACTAAAGAATTGGAGAATAAAATCAATTCTTTGACAGAAAATATTGAAAATCAACGAAAACTATTCGAGGAACAAATAAATGAACTCAATTTAATGAATGACACTATCTTTGAACAGAATACAGGATTCGGTGAAAAAACTGAATTTTTCAAAGATCAAATTTCTGATCTTAATTTTGAGATACAAAGTCTAAAGAATAAAAGCGATTCATTAATACCTCTGGGTTTTCTCTACACTCAATACCCCTTCCATTCATCGCCGTTAGATTTGTGGCCAACAATGCAATGGACTGAAGTCACACAACAATATTCTGGGCTATTCTTCAGAGCAGAAGGTTCTGGTTCTGAATCGTTTGGACTAATCCAGCAAGCTAATCAGTCTTGGATTTCAAAAATTGTAACTGGTGGATATAGACCAAAATCCTTTGCTGGTTATCATGTAGAAGTGAAGCACTATCCTGAAAATGAACCTGGCCAATGGACAAAATTATTCATAAATCAGGCAATGTTCGACAGAATTGAATTCTTTACTACTGATAGTGAGGTCAGACCTAAAAATATTGCAATAAAAATATGGAAACGAATTAAATAAATGTAATATTTGTTGTTTTTATTAATTTTCAGATAAATAATAGATTTGATAATAAAACCAATAAATAAATTTCTTGACATTAAAAACATTTTTATATTCTGCTGACAATTCAATAATTGATATCAAATTTTTAATATTGGCAATCATTGGCTGATTCAGGAGTTAAGTAATAAATATTCAAGCACATATCAGCATTCGAAAATTGCACATCTTATATTCCTTTCAATGAAATACTTTACATTCAATGCAATTTTTTGAGAAGTATTACTTTGGAATGATTCCAGTGTTATAATGGTTTGCTGGATAGCTTGATGCTAACTATTAATCACCTGAATTCTGCACTAACTTCTATCCATATATTTTTCAATTATTCTGTAATTAAAATTCAATATAATATAATTCTGTTTCAATTTGGCAATTAATTCATCAATTTATTGCCCATTTGTATTTAACAAAACAGATTCAAAAAATTTTGAAATATTTATCAAATATTCTTGGAATCAGACCACAATTACCACACATAGAGTCTGTGCTATTAATCATTGATTTATCAGAAGATTATTAGAAATGCTTTAAATGTCAAGTATTTTATTGATAAGTATTTAATTCTTGTATTTAAGGAAACATTTTCAGCCTTTTTTAATAATCATTAATTCTCTGAATTAAAAAAAAGTATAAAATGAAGTTATCATACAATTCATGTGAGTATAGATAACAAATAAATAAATGATTTCTTATTATTGCAATATTGAGAACAGTATTGGCTGTTCTAGCTCTTTTGGCAGCAGTTTACAATGCTGAAAGTGGTTGTCCGGCGCCTCTATTGATCGCTCCGTGTGTTTGTAGAGTTGGTGTCAGTATTGAATGCGGCGGAAACTCAACCATAGATTTGGTTAATATTTTCGAAACATTGGATAAAAGTCTAACTAAAAGTGAAAAACACTTCGATTTATTCAAATTGAATAATACGGCGATAACTGATCTCAAAGACAACACTTTCAAAGACATTACATTCGAGGAGATAACTATCAACAAATGCAATAATCTAACCAAGATTAATAAGAACGCATTTGCCAAGACCAATTTAAACACAACAAGACTATTCATTAGTGAAAATCCAAAGTTATCTTCACCGGATAACTCAATTTATGAAGTTTTGACCAAGTTTGTCAATGCATCAGAAATTATCTTGATAAAGAATAATATAACAGAAATTCCATCTAATGCATTTCAAACGACAATCGGTAACCAAGATAAATTATTTTATTTGAGTATTGGTGGGAAATCGATAACAAAAATTGGAAACAACGCATTTTCAACTTTAAATAACCTTTCTAAATTAGAGTTTGCATCTACATCAATTGAACATATCCCTGAATATGCTCTTGCATTCAAAGAAAAATCAACTAAAAGATTGGAAATTAGCTTGTTCCAAAACTTCAATATAACCAACAAATCTTTTCATCCTGGTTCCCTTACACATTTTAAACGTCATACATATCTAAATCTTATCCAGGATGTTTGGAATAGATTTAGTTATTTAAACGAGACTGTATTCAAAAGTTTCTTGGACTCCCATAATGGCAATGTAATTGGTGCTAGGCCAGGTACTTTTGATTGCGATAATTGTGATAACTATTGGCTGATGAAGCATCAAGGTTATTTGAAAAGTATTCGTGATTTGAGTTGCTCCAATGGTAACCATTTAATTGACAAAGATAACTATAAAAATTGCTAATCATATCGATATTTTTGAATGTATTAAGAGTTAGGAACTTTAATATTTGAATAAATATAATTCACCTAGCTGAATTCTAAAAAATGTTCATATTCAATTTATTATTAAATGAGTGTGAGAATAAATTTGATTCTTGTTCAAAACTAACAAGAATAAAGCTTTGTTTCATTTATTCTATTATTAATTTGCTGATTTTTCAATTGGGAAAAATGAACTAGGACTTTGAACTGAAAAATTTATCAAATATTTATTCGTTAAATTTTGATAACAAATATTGTTTACGTTTTTATAATTCAATGAATTCTTTTCATTCAAACAACAAAAATGTCTGAAAGCAAAGAACTGACGGAAAAGACAAAAATTATTCACAGAATTAAGAGATCAAATGTCGTGGATATAAGTGAAGAAGATTTGGATGAGTTTACCTGCAAAATATGTGCTAGTTTATTATTTGAACCAATGATGACACAGTGTTGTCGTCAACTATTCTGCAAACATTGTGTCGAACAGTATATCTCCGAACATAACACCTGTCCAGAGGTAAAGTGCAAACAATACTTGCGCTATGAATCCTTGATAGCAGCACCAAGGTCTTTTGTAAAATTGCTGGGTAATCTTAATATCAAATGCGATTTTGTTGACAAAGGATGCGCTCAAGTGTTGAGAGTCAAAGACTTGGGTCAACACATCCAAGTGTGTGAACACCGATGGAAAGGGTATTGCAAAATATGCGGTCTTAACAAGAACAATCAAAAGGACCATGATTGTGTTCGAGAAATCAGAATTGAACGAGATAGGATAATCACTGATCTTAAAAGGTAAACATAATTGTCAAGGTTAACTATTTATTAATAAATTAATAATTTCATTTAATTTTAGAAGATTTACACTGTTTAGAAACAATTTTCAAACCGAAATAACCCAGCTCACATCTGATAAAAAGGCTCTTCAAAAAGAATTGCTCAAGGTCAAATCTGAGAAAATCGCACTTCAATCTGAAATAAACATGCACGAATCTAAAGAAAGGTTTCTTCGAAATGAATTGAACAAGATCAGATCAGAGAGTAACAGATACCAATCACCAAGATCGAATTTATTGAGTGAAATTGTACCTCTCTCCTTTCATTGGTTGCTTGATTTCTTACCTGTGCTCGGAATTTATTATCTTATTATAATTGTTACAATTATTGTTAAAATTATGATTATAAGTTTATTTACTTATAAAATTTATAGCCAAGGTAATCCAGATTGGGATTACTGATTATCTGAAATAAAGAGTCTGTGCTATCAGTTATTGATTTGTTATATGAATTGCTTTAAATGTCAAGTATTTTATTGATTCGTATTTAACTGAAAAAACATTAATTTTTATTCTCTGAATTGAGTTAAGAATAAAATGATGTTATCATTCAATAAATGTGAGTAAAGTTAATAAATCAAAATTATAGAATTAACCTTGTTTAAATTATTTTCATTATTCATAAATCAGTAATAATTATTCTTTTCTCTAATAATTATTCTTGTTCATTTTGGAGAATAGTTTCTACTATTCTGGCTGTTTTGGCAACAGTTTATTCTGTTCAAAGTGGTTGTCCGGCACCCGAACTGATTGATCCTTGTTCATGTGTAGTCGGGGAGTATATCATATGTGACGGAAACACAACCATAGATTTGGTGGAAATATTCGAAACACTCGATAAAAGTCTAACCAAAAATGAGAAACACTTCACTCTGTTTTTGTTGGGAAATACAGCCATAACTGAACTCAAAGACAACACATTGAGAGACTTGACATTCGATATAATTTATATTGAATCATGCTCAAATCTGACCACTATTCATAAGAATGCTTTTAACCAGACCAGTTTAATAACAAGAAAACTTTATATTCATAGTAATTCTCGTTTAACTTCACCGAATAACTCAATTTATGAAATTTTAACCCAGTTCATTAATATCAAAGGACTTGAATTAACCAATAATAATATCTCGGAAATTCCGTCCAATGCATTTGGTGACCAAGATCAATTGACTGAATTATATATTGGAGGTCAATCAATGACCAAGATTGGAAACAACGCGTTCGCCTCTTTAAATAACCTTACTTATTTAGAAATTGTTAATACGTCAATTGAATATATCCCAGAATATGCTCTTGCATTCAATGAATATTCAAATCAGAGTTTACACATTAAATTATATCAAAACAATAACATAACAAGCACATCTTTCCATCTGAATGCCCTATCTCATATTAAACGTCCTACCTACTTTGATCATCGTTGGAATGATGGTAAATTTGATTTCTACAACAAAACTGTGTTTAAAAGATTCTTGGACATCAATAGTGGCAATGAAATCAATGCTGATGAAATACGTCCTCTCGATTGCAATAATTGTGAAAATTATTGGCTGAAAAAGAATCCAGGTTATTTGAAAAGAATTGATCATTTGAGATGCTCAAATTACAAAAATATAACTGATCCAAGTAACTTCAAAAACTGTTCAAATTAGCTATTTTAATCAATAATTGTATCAAAAATAAAAATTTGACCAAGCTCTGATTTCTTCATTCCATTAAATATTTTTGATTGAAAATTTCAGTGAAAACAATTGTAATTCAATGATAAATATTTATTTTTTTTTTGAACAAATTGTGTCTGAAATCTGATTTACAGTATAATTGATTAATTAAAACAATTTATATGATATTTGATTTTTCCTAGCTAACTTATCAATGATTTAAAAATTCACTAATAAGACATTGTAACTGTTCAAACATTCAAACTGTAACTTATATTTTGATGAAAATCAATATTGAACACAAAAATGAGCTTGTTAACCTCAAGCTGGTCCGAGTGTTCATTAGAGTTGTTAATTTCAACAACAAATTAAACTAGGTATTGAGTTAATGCGCATTAACTCAATACTGTTAATTAAAAAAAATGGTAACTAATGAACAAGGTTATGACCAGTTTTTTATACAAATATTCCAATAGAGATGTTTTAATCGTATAATTATAAGTTTATTAAATTATAACTTATCCTGATAACTTCAAAAATTGATATAATGTGATTAAAATTGTATTTTAATTTAATATCAAACAAAAATAATTACACAAACATTTATTCTTATCTTTGTTTCTATATCTATTTGATATATTGTTATCAAGTACATTTAAATTGAGCAAAGTCCTTAATCCTAAACGGATATTATTGGTGAACATCCAAAGAATTTTATCAGCTATTAGTCAAGCGTTTTATCAGTAATTTATCAGGAACGTTTTTTCCAGTACTGAAATCAGAGGATTACCACACTTAGAGACGGTGTTATTCACCAGTGATTAGTCATTTGTATATAAAAAGTGTTTTGATTTTTAGTTATTTTTTTTCGTTCGTATAATAAGTCGTATTTCAGTAATTATTATTTAATTATATTAAACTTTCTAGGTGAAATAAAATGATGTTATCATACAATATATGTGAGTATAGAATACTGAAAATATTAATTTCAATTGTTTGATTAATTATTCTGATCTTGGTAAGTGTAGATTTAATTATTCTAGCTGTTTTTGGAACAGTTGAAAGTGGTTGTCCCGCATATCAATTGATCCTACCATGTTTTTGTCGCATCGGATACGGCATTGATTGCATGGGTAATAAGCCGATGGACCTGGTTAAAATATTCGATATCCTGGATAAAAATTTAACCAAAACTGAAAAACACTTCAAAAGATTTTTGTTGGGAAATACAGCCATAACTGAACTCAAAGCAAATACTTTGAAAGACATTACATTCGATGAGATATTTATTAGTGGATGCGATAATCTGACCAAGATTCATAAAAATGCTTTTACCAAGACCAATTCACAAACAACCCAGGTTACTATGTTCAATAATCCACGTTTGACTTCACCGGATAATTCAATTTTTGAACTTTTGACCAAGTTCATTAATATTCAAGGTGTTATGTTAATGGATAACAATATCACAGAAATTCCTTCAAATGCTTTTAAAACAAAAAGTAACCAAGTTAAATGGAAGTACCTAGCTATTGGCGGTCAATCAATAAGAAAAATTGGAAACTTCTCATTTTCAGCTTTAAATCACCTTACAGCTTTAAAAATTCTTGATACATCAATTGAAAATTTCCCCGAATATGCTCTTGCATTCAATGAAAGTTCAAAATCAAGAATAAGTATTGAATTATTGTTAAACAATAATATAACAAGCACATCTTTTCATTCTGGTTCGCTATCACATTTTAAACGACCTACCTACATTAAACTTGATAGTTGGAATCGCGCTCGAATCGAATTCCTGAATGAGAATGTGTTTAAAAGTTTCTTGGACATTAATAAAAGCAATAGAATCAATGCTGATTGGCTTGGTCATTTTGATTGTAATAATTGTAAAAATTACTGGATGATAAAGCATCCAGTTTATTTGAAAAGAATTGATCATTTGAGATGCTCAAATAAGAAATTTATAACTGATTCTGATAACTTCAAAAATTGTAAAAATGTTTGATTTTTTTAAAAATGTATTTTCAATAAAAACTTAATTTATATTCAAATAAAAAAAATGAAAAATTGAATCGTCAAGATAATAATTTATATGACATAGCGCTTGGTTTGTTATTTGGTAAGAGATTTTAACAAAATATTCATGATAATTTGCTATCAATTTCCAATAATTTAAGGAATAACATCACCAGAAGTATGATAATCTATGAATATAAAAAATAAGCAAGGTATAATTTTAAAAATAGTTGTATACTCACTTCATAACATCGAAAATAATTAATAGTGAATAACTTCCAAACAGAAAATCCTACTTCTTTTAAAGCCACCCTTTCCAATAAGGTTGTGACCTAGAGCCAATTATTTTGAATTTATCATGATTTAAAAATTGAATGTAAATTACATTGAATTGATTGCGAATTTTGAGTCTTGAATTTTCTTTCAAATAACGTCTTTCATTGACTCCCGAATATTGAATGTATAGTTTTGTTAATACATTATATGAATTATTTGCCACAGAATTCACTGATGATGTATTGAATATGACCATGATAAAAATTATTCCCAAGTACAGTGCTAGGGTACAAAAAGCGAACAACACAATGATAGGCAAACCATTATATATGGCGCTAATGACCAGAACTACTACCGAACCGAATGATAGCCAAAAGACAAACAAATACTTCGACCAAAACGTTGTGTTGTATTCATTGATTTCAGAGTAAAT
>JAQGCQ010000815.1:0-11657 GCA_034699945.1 Chamobates pusillus
AAAATTTTCAAAATCCTAGGGGGGGGGTATTTGGCAAAATTTCAATTCTAGGGGGGGTATTTAGGCTGGACCCCCCCAGTGATGACCCATGTTTTATACACAAAAAAAAGTTTGTTTGTTAGGGATATGGTTAGAGAAATCGGTTGATCTAGATTATTTTTTGTGATTATTTGTGTGTCAAATAAATCAGACATTGAATTATGAATATTGAGCTGAGTTTAGGTCCAAAACTGCGGTTGTTTTTTATGTTTGAATTGACGCCAAAACAGGTGTTTATTCTCTGTTGAATTCACACAAATATTTTCATTATTTGTCGAATGATATTGTCTTTTGAGAGTGGAATCCATCCATAAATCAGCTGCCATTACATGTCTTTTGTAAATATTTTTCGCATATAATTAGAGACAAAATTGAAAGTAAAGACCAAAAGCGACGATCAGTCGAAATGAAGAAAAGCCATGAAATGTATTGAGTAATGAAAAGCCGACAACAATTTGATCGACTATTATGTCGATTATGTATTTTAAACTAAGAATAAAAACAGTTTAAACGCCAATCATTACTGCAATTCAAAAGACTATTATTCGCATTAAAATATCTATCATTCAAAGGAAAGGGAGTCTAAAAAAAACTAATAAATCGTTTAATCGGAGAAACGTTTGAAAAATCATTGGCAATGAATTGGATTCAAAATACAAATAAATAAATAGTTTTTTATGTTTAATGGATTGATCGGAATAATAGCCAAGAGAACCGCCACTCAAAATACAATATATTTGGTTTGTATTTAACGCAATACAAGAGGTTTTATATGCGTTTCAATACAATAGTCAAACATATTGAGTGAGCCATCGGTGGTCTCTCTCTCCTGTTCACCACCGACCACACCATCAGTCAGTGAAGAACCCTCTCAATAATCCTGTGAGCCTTAGGGGTCGTCTATCGCTCTTCACTGAAATATATATCCTTTTGTGTGATTTAAATAAAATAAAAAACTTATATTTGATTTTGTATTTCGTATAGAAATGAATGAGTATTGAAAACACGAAATTGAATTAAAAACCAAATAAACTGAAAACTTCTTTTATCTAAGAGTTAATGTCATCCAATCTGTCATTAACTTAACTCAACTTAACTTAAAAATTAAAAGACATAAAAGTAGTGGAAAGGACTTCAACGTCAACCCAAAGAGAGTATGGAATGTAAAGAACAGAATAAAGAAAAAATAAAAGTGCTTTTCATGAGCGCTCAACTGTGCCTTAGATTAATAAGTTTTAGTGAACGGCACAAAAAAAATTCGTGCAAAACTTTTAATTATAGAATTGCATGTGCAATTGTGCATGTTACAATTCACTGATAAGTCTCTTCATTCAATCATTTTTGGTTTGGGATTCACTTCTATTCGTCGCTTCGATTGCGATATTTTGAGGCAATTCTTCAGTCCTTCAAAAGTCGTCTCTTTTTGTTATTTTGAAAATTTTCTGATCACTAGATTTGGTCCAAAACTTTAATCTCTTATTGAAGTGATTTGGAAACCATTCGAACGGAAATTGATTTGTTTTGAAATTGAAATAAATTAAGTTTAAGTCAAAAACTTTTTGCGTCTCAAAAGCTATTAAATACTTAAATGACTTTTAGATTATTATTTAATTAAATATTGATTTAAACGTTTTTTGTTTACATTTTTTGAATTTCAAAATTGATTAACAACTAGTCCTGCGTTTGAATGTAGTTTAAGGCCAAGGCTGAGGCTGAGGCTGAGCTGAGCTGAGCTGAGGTTGGGCTCTATTTGAAATGACTGACGTCTTCTCTCCGCCAATATTTCTCAAATTGAAAATTTTAATGTACTTTAAGAGTATTCGCAGATATTTAACACTTTTCTGTATCTCAACCGCAAGAATAACATTTCAAAACCTGAATAATATTTTTTTAAGCAAAAAATATTTTGGCTTTAAGTCAAAAATATTTCAGACAAATGTTTGACAGAAAAGTAATTTTCAATGAAATGGAAAAAATGTGATATTCTTTTGTGAAGCCGTGGAAAGACATCCACAAAACAATACCACTCCGAATGAACTGATCTCTAAAGTCTATTATCATTTGAAAATCAGTAAACAAAACAAAAAAGGATCCAAAATATGATTTATTTGTTGAATTGAATGCCAGGTGTGTTGTAGTGTCGGACAACTGAGTGACAAATCTATAAAAGAGTTGTTCTTTGAACTCATTGTCGTTATTATGTCAAACATCAGTCGATTTTCTCACTTAAGGTTTTGTGTTATTTCAGAGTTTGTGAGTAAAAAATTCTGCGATTGTTTTGATTCTAATTCACGAACTCTCGAAAAAAACAAGACACCTGGCCTTACCATGGTAATGCTAGACAAACCAGTGCTCATAAAATGTATTCTGAGCCCAGAACTTTTTTATGCCAACCCATGAATATTTTTTTACCACATTTATAGCTATGAATATTGTGGTCTTAAATTGCGGACCAACGCGTGTGCGGTTCCGTCTAATGTAATAAATCAGAGGGACGTCTACCCTAAACAGACGGCTATTATTCATATATTTATTATTGAATATTCAGAAAACCAATTCATTCACAAAAACATTTTTTTAGTTCATTTGTTTAACTGTTTTTGTGGTCAAAACAGACAATTAAGTCGAATATTAATATGAATCACAACTTATATCATATGCTTATAATAATTGGTTATCATTTTCTGCAAACGTTTTTCAACTCTCAAAACATTTACATCTTTTTCTCATTTAATAAAAACAAAAAATGTTTGGATTTTCTTTAATTATAACTTTTAAAAAATAATTAACTTTTGATTTAATGAACTCAGAGATGAAAATATGTATAATATAATCGAGTTATCAAATTGTTATACTTTTGTGATGAAAAGACATTGGGAGCGGGCTTTTTATGTCTGCCCTATCAACTGATTCTGGTAGCTTGAAATATACCTGAGCTCAGGTCACACAAGCTTTGACTATACCTTGTTCCTTTTGTAGCTTAATTATATTTTTTTGTGGATGAGTTTATGATAATTTTAAAACAATTTGCGTTAATATTTTTGAAATTTAAGTTTAATTATTTTCAGTTCATTAATGACCTCACAATTAATAGCCATCAAAATGTCATTAAAATTGTCTTTGAGCTCAAGAATGCAAAAAAAACGAGTAAAAGAGGTCTTGGGTTTGAAAAAATAATTTGCCTCACTTGTAGGTAATCTTGCACAGTCTAAACCTCATCAATAAAAAACAAATATAAGGAAAGTATCTTGATATTTTGATTGCATTTAAAGATGACATTTCATTTGACGTAATATAGCACTAAAAGTCACAAATTAGTCGTTAAATAATTTGAGTGAAAATGCGGTCCAAATGATTGTGAGAATCGTTTTAATAGTTTTTGTGCTGAATTGAGTTAAAGTCCGACTAAACGATCAAATAATGATCTTTTTATTTATCAAATCAACGATTCATTAACAGAAGTATTGGATGTCTCACAGAATCGGTTGAATAATGAGTGCTATCATTGAAACCGTCTCTCAATTTAATGAAAGCATAACTTTCTTTAAAAAGAAAGTGAAACTTAGATTTCAGATAAAGAGTATCAGGTTTTTACCAATAATGATTGAAATATGACTTAAACAAGATTAGTTTTGCAGATAATCAAAGTATTCAACATATTTATATACTTCAGAAATTGTCTTCAATTATATTAATAATAATAATAATAAACGAAAGTGTAGTTCAGAAGAGGACAGTGAGGACACGACAACTCCAAAAAAGACATAACCATTGATGTAAATACAGATATTTTAATAAAATTATTGCAAACGACAAACAAATGGATAGAAAGCAGTCACACATAAAATATATGATTTCCTTTCTGTCGATTCAACAAATATTACACGAATTTCTCGTTTTGATCATTGATTCCATTTGTGAATAGATTTTCGATTAGTTTTACTCAGTTTTTTGCAACGAAATCGTTTACATAAGTTCTACACTAAATAAATAGTGGGACCCCTCCCTTACAGCCACTATTGATTCATGCATCAAATAAATTATGGTTGCAATTGTGCATGCTACTCAATCCTAGTAGATTTCAATGTAAAATGAATTTTTTGTTGAAAATATTCTTTTGTTTAGAGTTTTGGGCAAACATTCCCACCAATTGTTTTGTGGAGAATATACTGTAAATGAAAGTTAAGTGAAATTCACATTTTGTTTACGGATTCCTCACTACAGCTGTACTAACCATTGCTTTGTCTGATGTGATGACTGACCGATGAGTGACAAAAGTCTAGGACTGATGACAACAAATACTTTTATTCTTCGTCTGTGTTTTGCAATCAATTATTTATTATTGAAAATTAACAGAATTTTATCGCAACAAAAAACCTGTTAAAACAAACCGTTTTGTTCTCTTCAGACAACAATTCAATCGATTCGATGAATATTTTCTATTTGTTTAGTCTTTTGAGGGAAAAGTATACCTAATATTCGGTCAAAACTGTGTTAATCGAAGCCATAAAATGTTAGCCAATTGTCGGTATTTTCGTAAATATATTTTGTAATACATTTTGTAATACAATAATTGTATTACAAAATGTATTTTTGTATATTTTTAGAAAAAAATTGTGGAAAATTTAAATTCTAATTAAGATTTAAATTCTTGGCACAAAAATAATTGTCTGTAATTAAAGGGTTGTTATTTTATTACTGAATTTTAATCACTTTATGGCCTAAAATATTATGAAACATAAAAATAAATTAAAGAATTGTTTACATATTTTTCAGTTATGGGAACAACTGATTTCAAATCTAAATAATTGTGTGCCTAAGTATGGATAGTGAGCATGGTAACAATTCCCAAGCATGTTGAGACTATTATTACGAAAAGTTTGATAGTTTAGTTTAAAAATGATTTTTATCTCATTTACACAATTAAATTAAGTTATCAGTCAATTAAAATCAATTAAAATCTTTGTTTAAAACTTCTTTTTTTTTGAGAAATTGTTATTAGAGTTGATGGACGAGACCTGACCTGAACTCAGTATTACTGTCATTATTGTAGATAATAATCATCAGTTTTTAGCTTAAAATCAGTTGAAAATGAATTAAATTTGAGAGCATTTGTTTGAAGACTCGAATGACTGGTTTCCACTTTAGATCACAAAGACTTCCATAATATTAATGTCTTTGAGATTCGAATAATTGTCTGAAAAAATGGTTTTGCGATTATAGCTGTAAACTGTTGAGGATATCAGTGGCCATATATGTGAGGTAATAGTGAGGTAACAGGTGGGCGATGGTATAACACGGTCTGCACTCTTCACCGAAACCAATTTGCAGATTATAATAGAGGGACACATATTATGCGTATAAAAAGATAGGCACAGAATATGTCCTTAATTTACGCGAATATGAACACAAATGAACACAAATCAGCATAAAAGTGATTTCCAAGAGTACAGTAACACTGATTTAGCCAAGCGTTGCGCCCACAGCCTAAGCCATAGCCTCCCAATAGCCTTATGATAGCGTTACCGAAACCCTCTTCAAACAAACGATTTATTGTTTGCGAGACATGTGTCCAATGATTCGTCTGTTGTATGTATTTTAAGGGCAGATATTCGCCAACTTTCACATTATTAGTTCATTAGATTCGCCGCCGGTTTTGCTCTTTTCTTAATGCTTTTTGTCTGATTTGATCGGATTTACGTCCATTTCATTGCATTGTGTTTATCGAGAAAAAGACAATTACATCATAACTACTGAACGCTCGTTAGGAAAGGCGATGCCTCTGTTCCTCATGTGTTGCAATGTCTGTGCAGACCTACTGACAGATTCTTAAGGCATCCGGTTTTTACAGTCAGTGTGAAAGTGAACAGAGATTTTCGCTATTTTTAGGTTCAATAACTGAAAATATTTGAAATATTTTACGCTTTTGTAAACTCTTTCACAAAAACAGAATATTAGACAAGAATTCCTGTGTTTTATCACTCATTCACTCAGACATTAAGTTTTCGCAAAAAAAGGTTTTGCAATAATTCTCTTCTGAATAATAACTCAAAAGAGACTAAACTTTTTCTGTTAATCGACACTAAATTACTTCCAAATGTTTTTCATTAATCATTTATTTCTTTGAAACTAAACTTCAGTTAAAATATTATTTAAAATATCGGAGAAAAAAAGTTGAAACCAAAGTTGAGTTTAATTTTGTTAAATGATTTTTGTAATAAAAACAAAATAATTTGATATAACATATAATTTGCGTTTATCTCAAGAATTTTCAATTTAAAGCTCACACTCTTTTTGGTTGTTTTTGCAATGAATTATTGGCTAAAATAACAGCTTTACTTCTAATTGACTTTCAATAATAAGGCGTTTGTGTCGAACATTACATACATTTTATGAGAAAAAACAAAATTCAAATTCAATGCCAGTCATTGTGTTGTCTGTTGTGATAACCCATTATATTTGATATACAGTTATAGTGAAGTACATTAAACTACAGGTGAACTATCGGTTAGTTAAGGTGTGGCCGTCCTCTGAGAACATCAAAAGCATAACATTTGCGTTTAGAGTTAAAGTCTATTCCACTCTTTTTAGTCGTGATTTTTCAGCCCGTTTTAAATCCCACCCAACTTTTAGACAACTTTAGCCAACTTTAGAGTAAACTTCAATCAAATATTTTATACTTCATTTATAGTCTATTAGAATAATTGATTGCATTCATTAAAATCGCTATTAATTTGTTCTGAGCACTGATTCACCTCTACTTAAGCTAATGTCTATTAATTGCATTAACTATTAATAGGTTTAATGAATGTCTGCTTTTATTTATCGGATAAATGACTCACAATTTGCTGTTAAGAGACTCATCACATAATTCTCTATTTAATGAATTATACAATTTTTGAGCAAATGTTTCCATTTTTCAATATAAGAGTTAATTAACTTTTTTCGACTCTAATCTACTGATCCCTCTATGAATGAAAAACTTCGCCCACTTTTACAGAAAGTATTTTAAACCCTATTCGAGTTCTGCATAATTTGATGAAAAAAACTGTTGTCTTCTAATTGGTTACTGATATACAACTGATTGTAGATTAGAGTCCGTCGAGTCGTAAGCCATTCATTGTTTTACATAAAATAGTGTTTTATGTCTTATCGGCAAATGTTTTACTCTTCTATTCATAAGCTATTGATATACTTTATGATAATAAAGGGATGGTTTGAAAGCACCGGTCCTATAGTTATGGATGGGGTGAATAAATATCATTTATCAATTACACTATGATTTGCTTTCATGCAGTTCTGGCTTTGAGTGCAACTCTACTGTCCATTCAGTTGATTGTTGTCCCCTGAGTTTGGCATTAGAGCGCCGGCACTCAAGTGCTGTTTATTTTGCCAATACTCACAATACAAATAGAAATGTTATGTTTTCTGCAAAACTTACACTAATTATAGTAATTATAAGAGAAAATGTGTCCGATTAGATGTATTGCTTTCCGATTCTTCACAAATGCTTTAATTCAATTCGTGTTAGTTTTTCTCGGTTTGTATTTTTGGTTCATTTTGTGGAGAGTTTTGAGTCCAGAATAGATTCCAATTTTTAAGAATAAGAGGATATTATTGGTTGAAATGAGGGTTTCCTCTCAAATAATTGACAATAAGTTCGAAATAAAAGTGATTGGATTTCTGTTTGAAAATTGGCTCACTTTTCAAAAAATTATTTGGAAAAACAAGAATTGAAATCAATTTAATGACACAAATCGTCTCCAAATATAAAGCATTCTCTCATTTTTTACGGCATATTATTTTCATCACTGGTTTTGAATCAATGATTTTCAGTAATCATAAACTCAGCCCTGAATTGAATTTTTTTAGTATTTTGTCAGCAAATATGACATAAATTGAAGGACTTTTCAATGTTTTGTCAAATTATTTTAGAACTAAAATTGTATTTTTGTAAAGAATTTTCTTCTTTTGCGACGAAACTCAACAATAAATTATTGAACCGACAGAAGGAGAGGAATGGAAAGGAATATCTTTTTTTTATGTCAATAATGGTTTGACTGCGGAATAGTGTGTCTGCACGACATCACATCAGACATAATCATAAGTCGATCATAACTTTCTTGTGTCAACATTAGAGTTAGTTATCATATAATTCCCAAAATAATAATACAATAATTGCGAGTCTTATATATTAAGTCATAACAGTGTCAACGCTCTGCACTCTTCCCTTCTTGTCTTAAAGGCTGTGCTCACAATTCATTCATAGAAAGCCATTCGTATTATTATTTTTATTATATTTATGTTGAGATGACTTCGAACTCGATTTTCTCAAAGGAAACAATTATTAAACTTTTATTTAAGATAACAATTCACTCATAGAATAGAATATTGAGCAAGGCTATTTTAGTGAGACGCCAATTTCATGGGACAGTTTAGCTTTTGAAACACAAAACAGCACAGCCTTCATTTAAAACAGAATCAGCTTAAAAAGTCATATAAAAAGATTAAACAGAAATAAAATAAGACATTTGTGACTTAAATGACGATTGATTTATCATGCTCATATCAAACTCAACTATCTAAAACCAAAAATGTGCTGCAATTTGATTATAGAAATAAAAATTTGGTTAAATTATGGGAAATAATGATTTAAACATTGATTGCATTTTAATTTCAAAACTATTTTCACAAATAATTAAATGAGAATTTGTTTTAAAAAAATTATTCGTATTTTTATTATTATTTCTTCTCATTCTTTGTATTTCTTTAGAGTTAAAAATAAGACTTTTTATTATTAATTGATTTAAACTCTATTTCGAAACAATATTTTAATTAAAAGTATTGTGAAATAGTATTCGTCGTAAGACTGAGTAATGAGTTTTGATTTTCAGACAATCTTTTTCTTAATGGAAAAGTGTTTAAAGTCCTTAAACCTGAACTTTTGGCAAAAAGCCTGGACTTGAACTACAAAACAAAAAAATTAATACAATTTTCTTAAGCATTACATTATTTTATGACACATTTAGTCATTAATTTAGAGTTTAATTCTTTAATTTGTTTTTATTACTAATTCAGTCCATAAAAGCTTACAATTGATATGAAAATTCTAAATGCGTTCACAAAACAAACAAAATTAGTGTTCAAATTGATTCGTGCAAATATTTTTGTCGACTAAAATAAAATTAATTTGACTTTAATTTGCATATCATTTCGTTTCGGTTCTAATTCTTATTCTATATTTCGAAAAACAAACTTTTTTTTGTAAAATATATGAAAGTTTTTGATTGATTTAATCGATTCATATCAAGAAATAAGTGTTTAATTATTTGTGAATATCGAAAAGCATTAAAATACAAAAATCGTATTAATTGACGAATATTTTTAATGATTCGTCTCTTTTTGAGTCTCGGAATGTAATTAATGGTAACTAAAAGAAATTGAGACCAAATTATAGATTACAATATTTTAAACTTTCCGATAAAAAATATACAAATAGTTATTCAAATTATAAAATTTTATTGAAATCAAAGTAAAATTAGATCAATGATTGAAATATCATCTGAATTTAAAGATCGAGCTTGGTTGCTTTCATATTATAAAGACTGTCCAATAAATCGAATCAATTGTCTTTAATTAATTTGAAGGTTTCAATTGGCGGAAGTCTTTCAATGGTTTATTCGATTAATTCTTTGAATCAGATTTAAAACGTTTTTTCGGCATTTTATCGGATTTTAGAGAACGTCTCAATTGTTTGGGTTTGGGTTTCATTGTGTAATGGATTTCAACCAAATATTTGATACCAATGTTTTCAGACTTTTTAACTAAATATTCATTAAAAGGGATCAACTCTTCTTTGCGTTTGTTTGCCGTCTTTTGCTCTTTTAATTGTCCGAAAGGAATACAAGTATTCGGATTATTAGGTAATGGGATGGAGTCATCCGGTCCTATCCTTCCTAAATATTTGACACAATCGACATCATCTCTATTCTGTGTGCCATCATTTTCATCACTGAATTTCAACGGAAAAGAATTTTTTTATTTGAAATTAAAAAATATGAATCAATATATGAATCAATACTTACATATTTTCATAAATGATTTCACACAATAAGAGTAAAGCCTTTCCTTCTGTACTATTGTTTGGCCGACAAAAATCAATACTATGAGTGATTAAGTCCGCGAAATAGAGCCCTTTCCCAAAAGTAGACACTCTGTCCCGAACCCCCTCCGGGTTTATTAGAAGACCTTTGGATAAAATACTCGCAAATCTAATGGTTTGTGAGCCGTGCCATAGAAGTAGTTTCGGCTTATCTTTCATTTGTTTTTCAAATAATGAATCATTTCTTTTAATTTTGAATATGTTTAAGATATCAACTTGGTCATATTTAACAACATCTTCGGGTAAATTGTTAGCAATTGTGGCATAATCTTTGATTGCCTTATATTCGGGACAACTATTGTCTAAGAATTCTATTTGAATATTGAGTTTTCCGATTAAATAATCGATTGGGTCTTCAATCAGTTGATTGGGTTCTTCCGAACACAACATTTCATATGTTATTTGAATGTCTGACAACTCTGACAATAATTTTTGTTTTTCTTTGATTTCTTCCATTGTTTTAAATGGCAACGGATTGGGAGATATGTGAGGAATGTTCTGATAGAAGGATAGACTGAAATTCATTAAATGGATTTCTCTTTTTCTATTATTCTTATTAATATTTCTTTTGGGTTCGAGTAAATCAGGCAGAACCTGACCGAGCAATTTGTTTCCTTTTCTTATCATATCATCTGATAATAAGCCTAATGGTAATAGAGCTTGGTCAATTTTGAACTCAAATAACCTGTCCTTTAGTTTTTTGGCGTCGAATATCATACAAATCAAGTCTTTGATTGGTTTGCAATGTTTTGTGTCTTTCGATTCAATCGATTTTAAGACTAACTTTTCTTTAAAATTTTCGATATTAGTTGAAAAATATTTTCTTGGTTGTTGTTGAAAGTGAGGCCAGGTACATCCAGTCTGTTTAAAGTACACGCTTTCGAACTTCTTAATGGCACAATCGAGAGACATACTATTAGGGCGTACAGACCAATGGTGTCCTCCAATTCGACCCCACTTTAAGAAGATGTAATACTTTCTATTTATAGGATCGCCATCACTTTCAAGAAGTTGTACTAGGTAATACGAGTTTCGGTCTCCTCTGACTGCAGTTAGAACCGCGTTGTAAACAATCCAAACGTTTTTCGATTTGTCGAAAGTTTTATAAATATGAGTGCTATCAGTCAGTCCTGAGTCCCGATCAACAGAATAACCATTTTTAAGAAATATTTTAATTATTGGTGAAGTCTTCGCATTTCGATTGTAATCTAATTCCGATAAAAATTATTTAATTATTAAATAAAAACTAATGAAAAGGTTATATAACTTATACCGCAGTCCATCGGTTCTTCGCTATTCTGGGTGTCATCATCTGACGTGTTATCCAACTCTGTCCTATTGTCTTCCAATTTTGATATTTGGTCTTCATTTAAGTAATAAAACATTTCGGGAACCGATTGGAGCTCAGGGTTATACTCTCGATCTCTACTCACAAATTGATATTCTCGTAGGAATT
>JAQGCQ010000816.1:0-11655 GCA_034699945.1 Chamobates pusillus
TCTCTCTCTCTCTCTCTCTCTCTCTCTCTCTCTCATATCTTAAATTTTGTTCAATCGAGAGAGGGGGGAGATTAACAAAATTATTTTTAGATAATATTAAAGTGCAAATATTCCTAGGACTATTTAATTAAATACAATTCAATTACAATTACAATTGCATACGATAGAACAATCTGGTAACAGTTAAATAATGTTTGGGTTGAATATCAATACATTTTCATTGCAAACTCCTATGCAATAGTGTTCTAGCAATTTGTAGGCATTTTTAGAGTGACCAGATTCAATGAACACTTGAGTACAATCCCTTCCTGCGTTCTCCATTATGATGAATTCACCACCAGGGTGGTGTTCAATATAAGCGGTGACGTCATAGACCAGTTTATAAACTATCACCCAGCAGTCATTATATTGATCGTGTTCGGCCACTTGTGAAAGCTTGTATTGCTTTGAATTTTTCAATTTTACTTGTTGATCTCTAGATTTCTTAATTTTCAAGGTAGAGAGCAGCCAAGTATATATTGTTGAAAACACTTGAATCGCCCATATTTTCATATATTTGAACATTTTATCGATGATACAAAAAAATAATTTACTAAATGTATTATTATTAAAATTATTCGTTTGAATAATTTAATGAAATTAGAGGAAAATATCAATTAAATAATACCTTGATAACAAATATAATTATAAATTTAATTTTATAATTATAAATATTGGTGTCAACTGGTTCTGTAAGCGTTCTCACTGCTCTTCCCAAAGTTATATAACCTCGAGTTTTATTAGTGTGTGGGATTAGTGTGTCAGATTTGATGACAATTTCCATATGTGCTTTAAATATCAATGTAATTCACAATTTTATTTAAACCGAGATAGAGAATAATTTATAATTTCAATAGGAATTAGTCATTTTTAGCAAGATAAACTCATTTAAACTTACTAGATAACCCGTCTCTCTCTCGCTCTCTCTCGCGTTCTCTCTCTCTCGCGTTCTCTCTCTCTCGCTCTCTCTCTCGCTCTTGCTCTCTCTCGCTCTCTCTCTCTCGCTTTCTCTCGCTCTCTCATGCTCTCTCTCACCCTCACCTCCTCCACACCATCACCCACACCTCTGCCCACACCTACGCTCACACACACCTCTACCCACACCTACACTCACACACACCTCTACCCACACATACACTCACCTCTACCCACACCTACACTCACACACACCTCTACACTGACTCTGAGATTCGAGGCTTCATACATACATCGGGACAAAAACACAAAATTGTATTTAATACGTTGAATGATGAATGATTTCATACATCAAATTTGTTTGAAATATTATATAAATTTCTAATCAAGAGACGTCCTTGACCTGGACAAATTGTCCAGGCCAATATATCACTGTGGTCTCGGACCTCAAATCGAGGAAAATTCTTGCCAATTTTGAACGGTTGGTCACCCTAGCATTCGAGCTTTTTGTGTAGGACCATTCTCTGTAATTATTTTCCACAAATGCAACAAATCAATTTTTTCATCTCTACTAATATAAATTAGTGTGAAAATATGTAATCAGAATAAAATAATTAATTGTATTATTTAATTTGCTCATAATATTTCCAGGTTAATTTTAAATAATAACAATAGTTTAGATAAAACTTATATCCATTCAAAATTTCAATTATGATACCAGGTCAATATTTTTCATATTATCAAAAATTAAAATAATTTTTTTTCCAGAATTCAGTAAATTTTTCTATAAATGAAAATTCAGTTAAATATTATTCATATAAGTTCTTTGATTTGTTTGAGGACCCGATCCGTTTCGGCCAAAGTTTCATCACTTTTGAAGAAACAAAATCTGATCAGACCTTCGCCTAAATGTTTGTATTGATCGCAATAAAACAGACCCAATGGGAGAGCCTGTAAACCATTTTTGGAGAGCCATTTGACGAATGCAAACGTCTTTCCTCTTTCATCATAAAAGTCATTCAAATCTAATTTATTGATCAGTGGTGTGCAGTCGACCACCAAATAGTATCCACCCTCGGCTGTCAACGGCTTTAATCCAATAGAACTCAATGTTTTAATCAAAGAATTCCTTTTTTTCAGAACCAAATCCGAGAGTTTAGTCCAATACATGTCTTCTCTATTATTGTTAACCAATTTCTCGAACTCGAGCTCAAAAGCTCGAGCGGCCGCCTCTTGAATATTAGTGGGAACCACAATTACACTGGTCGAATGTGCCTTGCGCAGTGCATTCATAATACCACGATTGCCACTTATAGCCCAACCACACTTCCAACCCGTGAGACTAAATGTTTTGCCAATACTTCCGATTGTAATACTCCTCTCAAACATTCCAGGAATCGAGGCTTAGAACAGAATAAGAATATTAGAATTTAATAAAACACTCAGTTTTTTTTGAGATAGGCAAACAATAACTAGATCACTTTTCAAATTAGTCATCGTGCAACAACCTGGATATTATACCTATTCTGAAATGAGTGCTGTCCTCATAAGTAATCCATTCATAGACTTCGTCCGACACTACAATTACATTGAATTTTATGCATAACTCAGAGATTTTCTCAAATTCTGTTCGAGTGAACACCTGATCGATGGGTCAAATAAGTAATAAATCATTTAAGGAAAAAATACCATGGCCATACCTTCCCCAATGGATTATGAGGTGTGTTCACTATAATAAGGCGAGTCTTGTCGCTAAATTTTGATTCGAGTTCATTGAAGTCAAGCCTCCACTCAGTCTTATTATTGTTTTCATATCTATTAAGAGGGATAAATACGGGAACCCCTCCCGCGGCGGTAGTAATAGGAACATAACAGTCATAATGTGGTTCAATAATGATAACCTCATCACCAGGGTTAACCAGACCAAAAATTGAACAGAATATTGCTTGATAAGCGCCAATATGTGTCTGCACATTATGGAATGGGTCAATACTTTGTTGCATTAGATGTGAATAAAGCTTTGCCAGTATATTCACAAGTCGTGGATGACCCTGATTATATTAAAAATGAATCATTGAAAGATATATGATTAAATTGGATCACCAAGGGGGGGTTAAGGGGGATCAATTTAAGTTTTAAAAATTTATTAAAAAATTCGACCAAGTAGAAGGATGGGCCTTTGAGCTTAAAGTGTCATTTTTCACCCCCTACAAAACTGAGCAGGCAGATCTTGTTGATCCCTGCCATTCAATTGCATACCGTTCCTAACGTATACTGATTGAGAGCATATCCACCGTTCAATGTGGTGTCTATCAGGGCATCCATGATTGATTTTGGCCAGGCTTCAAAATTAGGCATGCCCATTCCCAAGTTGAGCGCTCCATTAGCCTGGATCATTCTGAACATCTCTTCCCTGAGTTCAAAGTTAATGAGAAAATATTTTAAAGTTTTTATAACAAAAACAAATATATTGAATGAATACCAATATCTTTCTTGAATACCATTATAACGAAAAGCAATTTTCACTTCATTTGACATATTCTTATTTTATACAATTGTCCTAGTTCTTGCAAATCAATTAAATGTTCGAGTATAATGAATAGTGAATCACCTTATTTGAATTGTATTTAGGTACATTCAAATGAAAAATTATCAAACAATTTGATTGATAGCCATATTTTGATAGTTTTGTTGAATTCATATAAAATTAATTAAAAAATTTTGCCTAACATTAGGATGACTTAAAGAGAGGAATAGCCAAGGTTGTTTACTGATTAATTTCTTTCAAAAATATAGAAAATGAAAAAATCACCAAGAACATTTATAGAAATAAAATAAATTACTAGCTCAATAATATTTGAAAAAAAATACTAAATATTTAATTATTACTTTGTTCAACGTGAGATGAAAAAACTTGTTTATCCCTGATCAGAAGTGATGAACAAGTGTTAAGTCAACTTACGTGGAGTTATTTGATTCGTGATTTTCATAACTGGAGCCCAAAATTCAATTCAATAAAACATTTTTACGTTCAGTTTATTTGTTTGCAATAAAATCCATTCGAAAATAATAATGAATTTTATTTTAAAAATCGTGAATTTAATCTATTATTCATTATATTCATTGTTGGTATTGTTTGTCTATATATTCACCAGGGAAAAATGGTCGGAAAATTTGAGGAAAAAATTCTTCGCTGATTTTTTTACCAGTCAGTGGTTTACCGAACAAATGAATAGAGAAAATACCAAGTTAAGACCAATTTGGCTGGAGCAACTTATTAATCTGAAGCCTGATAACAAGGATCGAAAAATTGTAAGTAGAAATATAATTAAAACAACTAGATAACCCGTCTCTCGCTCTCTCTCTGGCTTTCTCTCTCTCTCTCTCTCTCTCTCTCTCTCTCTCTCGCGTTCTCTCTCTCTCTCTCTCTCTCTCTCTTGCGTTCTCTCTCTCGCTCTCTCTTGCTCTCTCGCTCTCTCTCTCACCCTCACCTCCTCCACACCATCACCCACATCTCTACCCACACCTACACTCACACACACCTCTACCCTCACTCTGAGATTTGAGGCTTCATACAGAAGGACAAAAACACAAAATTGTATTTAATACGTTGAATGATTTATCAATGATTGACATAATTGATATAATTTAATTATGATTGTTTTTAAATTAAAAATTTGATTCTGGATTATACCATAAGTTAATCTTTTTGAAATTAGAGTGTTAAACAAAATCGGTTATTTACATTCGATATATCCTAGCTTGATGAATTAGATTAGTATTTTTGAAAATGTCAGTAATAATAGAAAATAATTCATTTTTGAATTCAATATTTTTTGAAAATTCTTACTTTCTAATTTGAATTGTTTTTGACTCTTCTACTGTCTTGGTTTAGAAATAAAAACTGTAACTAAAACTTATTGTTTATTTTGTTATTATCAAGAATTACAATTTTAAATTTTGAGAAGATTTATTTTATTGTTCATTTTTAGATTAATATCATCAATTATAATCAATGAAATCAATGACAAAGGAAAAGGATAAATCATAATTAACATGAACTTACTATGCTTGATATAAATTCATGAATAAAAAATTATTTCGGATGTAATTTATTTATGAGAAAAAATCTCAAACTAAATTGAATCAAGAATATAATATATCAATTTGGAAGAGCTTTCAATGCTTAATCCGAATATTTAATTTGTTTGAAGATTGAATTGATATTTTCCCAATAAATAACCCTTATTTAATTAAGGACTCAAACAATAACATCAAATATTTCGAAAAATACATGTTGGGTTGAATAAATAATCTCATATTCAAATTCAGCGTTGAAAGTTCTACCGAATCAATATATTAAATTCTTGATTCAATTGAGTTTGAGATTTTTTCTCATAAATAAATTACTTCCGAAATAAATTTTTATTCATAAATTTATATTGAGCATAGTGAGTTCATGAATATTTGAGAAAAAATTATTGAAATTTCTGATTGCTTCATAGAGAAAAAAATGGGTTATTTTTTGTTTTCCAAATTTTTAACTCCACATGTTACTTTCAAAAAATATTATAGTCTTATCATCAATCGTTATATTTCTTGGTCATAATGCAAAAAACAGAATTGAAATCGGTCAACTAGATCAAAAGTTGCAAGGTGTTTCAATCCGGTAGTCAGATTTGACCACGATTGTATAAAATATTAGTTTAAAATGATTTAAACTTTCACCATTAGATTTCCCATGGTGGATTTAGTCAGAATCGATGTCTTATTTGTTAACATCTATAACTTGAATATTTCGACTTTGAATCATTTTAAAAAAATAACACTAAATAATTACAATGTTAAAATCTTGCAAAATAATATCCTATCTCAGATGTGGGCGAATTTTCAATTATTTGAAAAAAGGGTGAAAAAATTAGAGAGTTATTTATTGTAGATTTTGAATTTCTATAAAAACTTGAACTTGCTCATTCATATTATAAGTGACTCTTTGTTAACAAGTAAATCCCACAATTTTTATCGGTTAATTTTCTCGATCAGTAATTTGAAAAGCTACAATAATTTTTTTACTCAATTATCAATGAATAGATAACAATTCACAATTTGTATTGCAATTACAGTCTTTAACTTATTTTTGATTATTTTTTTCAAATTAAAAAAAATTTATTTCATATTCTATTTACGATTTATTTAAAATATTGAATAATTTATAAATTCAATGGGATTTACTAAATAGAATTCAAGATTTATTTAATTAATTTTTGAAAATTCAACATAAAATAGTTAAAAACTGTTATTTTTAAACAAATTGGTGTTTAAAAGTTTTAAAACAAAAATCAATTTAGTTTTGGTTTTATGTAAAATATATAAATCTTCTCTTTTTTTGTCAATTATATTTATTTTTATTTTCGAGATCAAATTTGGACAAGGATCAGTATCATGAAGTCTTTTTGCTAATTGTATTGATAATTCTTCTATCTTTATCTTTTTACTTGTTTAAATTGAATGGAGAGGAAAAAATTTAGATAGGTTTTCATTTCATCTAAAATTATTACGATATATTTGAACTGATTTTGAACTTGTTCACAATGTTAACAAAAAATGACTATGAAATGAAAATCCAAATGAAAATCCGCCCTTCGACGTCCTATCTAGTCCAAACAAGAGTTATGTAAACATTTGGTAATAACAAAATCATGAATAAGTTTAAGTTACAGTTTTAGAAAAACTTTTAATGTCACCATCAATGTAATTTTGTTCGATATTGTCTTGATAAATGAATCAAAACTTCTCTTATTTGAATTTTAATTGAGCTATTAATCTTGATTCATTTTTAAATTCAAAAATTTAAACTGCTCGCACCAGTAACAAATAATCTTTCTCAATTTTGTTATTTTCTAATTTAATACTCATAAAAATCTACTGTTTTAACTGAAAATGCTGGATCAATATTAACATGAAATAATAATAATATTTTTGAAAAAACATCATTATTAAAAGAGTAATTGGAAATAAAGCATTTTCTGTCTTTCTATTGTTACAGTCACCAGATTGAGGTCTGAATTCCATGCTTGTGGTGGTGCTCTTATCGGACCGAAGAAGGTTTTGACTGCTGCCCACTGTTGTTTAGGGTTTGTTTTGACAAATAATTAACCTTGAGCATTCGAAATTTAAGTCTATCATTCTAATCCCACCGTGCCCAAATCTCTAATTTTTGAAAATGAGGTAAATAATAAGGAAGTCATTTATTGTTGAAATTGATTTCAAAACAAAACTTGAACTTGCTCCTTCATACTCATGCTCCGAAAGTAAATCAAAAATGTCTAAAAATTGGCCAATTTTTGTGCCAATTGGATATCTACGCTCTAAACCATTCCTCTCTTTAAAAAAAACCCTTCAATTAAATACGAAAAAAGAAATGAGCAAGATAATTAATATAAAAACTTAACCGTTAATTTATTTTACCGATGATTCATTATAAAAAATCTTGATAATAACAAAATTATCGTTAAAGTTTAGTAACAGTTTTGAAACATTTCCTAATATCAGATTTATATACATGTAGATTACATTTTATTGCAAATTTGTTCCGGTTTAAAATCAATGAATTAATATTAAAACTTTGAGTCAATGTTTCATTCAAGGATCATTAAGAGGTGTACCTTGAATTTCACTTTTACACTTTTCCTGGATTCAAAAACTTTTAAGTCAAAAATGTGTTTGAGATAAGTTTGGTCTCACATAAATGATGTCCCATAAATATTGATTGAAATTCATGATAATAATAAAACTAATGATAAGTTTTGTTTACAGTTCTGATTAAGAAAGAGGGATTCAGAAATAAAGTCGATGACACTATTAAATGAATAAACAGGCTCACCCATTTAAATTAACCATTTGCAATGATCATTCAAAAATAATTTCACCTTGATTAATAATTGTTACAATTTTGTCTTACGTTTACTTTTCCACCCAACTTATCGAAAGAATAATACTACGCAATGTTCAATACCAAGTTAAATGTATTACAAAAAACTTTGAGAAGGTCTCTCACCATATGAAAATCATCAGAATTGTTAATTATAAAAAAACGATTGAAAACTTATTGTTACAGTTTTCAATAAACTTTAAATAGATTTTTAAGTTTAATGTAAGATTGAGAAATGTGGATAAATTCAAAATAAAAATGATTTTTTTAATTAAAATTATTAATTCATTAGTTTTTATTTCTTCCTTTTTTACTTGATAAAATTTATAAAATATAATGAACAATAAATTTAGTACTATTTGTATCAATAACTATTTATTTATTTTTCAATGAAAAGTGATCAAAATATGTTTTGATTACACTTTTTATAAATTAAAATGGTAAATCAAAGCTTGAGAATAATGACATCATATTAACTAAAGTAATAATTCTAACTTCAGAATTCACAAATATTTCATGGATAAAATTATGAATGTTCTTAATTCCAAAATTTTTGAGTAATATATTTTTTGAAATATCTAGATACAATTAGTAAAAAAAACAATTGATTTACAATCTTTGAGAATTATTAGCAAATAAGAATTTATCTAGTTTAACTTGGACTGTTGCCAAAAACATATAACCGAGATTCTTGATAATAACAAAACTGATGTAAAGTTTTAAATACAGTTTATGTTTTCATTGGAAATCAATTAAGTAAAAAGGGTAAATATGATCACCATGGGAAAGATCTCATGAAAATCTGGAATCGATAGCTCCAATAAATTGTTCGTAGACAATTGTTATAATTATCTAACATTGAAATATCCGATAACTTAATGCAAAACCTGGAAGATTGCAATTTTTTCGAAAAAAGGGTGAAACAATTATCAAGTTATTTATTGTTAATATTAAATTTCTATGAAAACTTGGACTTGTTCATTTATATTATAAGTGACTCTTTACACTAAAAATTACTTTGTATTTGCAATCCTAGGTTGCAATCTGCCAGCTCTCGATTAAATGAGAAAGTAATTGTTTAGAGTTTTGAAACTTTTAAATGTTTTGAATAATTATGATCTTGTTCTTCATTTGGTTAGCCTAATATATGGTTTTAGCTTGGTACTTTTACACTATCTATGAGCATGAACAAGTTAAATGATCAAGTTAATTCAATTTTCAATCTTGATTTCAGGGGGCGATATGATCTAGTTCTTTTTTTAAGCTAACCAAATAATGAACAAGATCATATTGTACCATAAATACAGAAAGTTTAAATACCAAATTATTTTTATTAACAGTCTTTGAGAATTAGTAGTAAATAAAAATGTATCAAAAAATGTCAATATTTTGTTCCAAAGTAAATTTATTGAAATTCATTATAAATCAATACTATATCTAAGTTTATGTTAAATTTTTGAAAATAACTTTTTAAAGTAAAAATCAATTGATTGATAGTATTTGAGAATCAATACCGAATAATAACGCATCAAGATAAGCCAATGTCTTTTTTTGTTCCAAAAGAATAATTTCGAAACAACTGATGATAACAATACTATCTTTAAGCTTAAGTTATAATATTGTAACTTTCCTTTCACACTTTTCTCTCTCAAACACATAAAAAAAATTTAATACATAATCCTTAAAATAATTTCTATTTAATGCAAAAAATATATTTTTCTCGGGATATTATTGGCCAATCAACTTTTATTGAAATTCTTGATAATAACAAAACTATTTATTATCTTAATTTACAGTTTTCTTAAAACTTTTTAGATCAAATTTACCAATGTAATTTTGTTTGATTCCTTCTTGATAAAAGAAACAAAGTTTTGATAATAGAATTGAATAACAAATCCATTAGAAAAAATGTCAATTTAATGGACCTTGATAAATAAGAATTAACACTCTTTCAAATAATAAAAAATGGCTGATGTGTATTTGAACCAATTTTTATTTTGAAATTCTTGATTAAAACAAAACCGACGCTTTGTTTTTATTACAGTTTTGAAATGATCTATTGATTTGTATAAATATTACAAAATCTTTCCAAGAATATAATAAAAGTTCAAAAACGTTTCTCTCCAGAAAATATGATTGACATTCTTGATAATAACAAAACTAATGATATGCTAAGATTACAGTTCAAACATCAAAATTAAGAGAGTGATTTTGTTTAATTCATCTTGATAAATTAATAGAAATGTTGAAACTAGAATTAAATAAACAAATTAATATGATGTATGATCATTACCAAAATTTATAATAATTGAACATGGATCAATGAATGAATTATATATATATATATTGTTTATTGTATTATTGTCTTTGACTTTTGGTTGAGAAATAAAAACTGTACCTGAAACATTTTGTAAACTTTTTTTAATTATCAAAAAATTTAATTTTAAAGTTTTGGAAAAGAAAAGAGAAAGGCTTATTTAAATGCTTATCTTTAAATCAATTCCAATCAATGGAATCATTCACAACAATTTGACTGAATTAAAAAACTGTTATTAAAACTCAATAATGGTATGTTCATTACCAGAAATTCCAATAAATTAACATTGATCAAAAGATGCGATTATATTTAATTTTTTTTATAATATATTATACATTTACTCAAACAGAAGAAAAAGGGATAGAGGGAGATTTTGAGTTTTTAAACAATAATGAAATGTTGAATACATTATATTTTTACACATTAAAAATAATTGGAAAGGGTTTCCTTAAATTTTTCAGAGACTGTAAACTAGAACATTTTTATTATTTTTATTCTGTTAAAACTGTAATAGATCAATTTATGAGATGAACAACATCATTGTTTTTCGTTCATGAAGATTAAATTCGATTAATTCAATTTTTTAAAGTTATTTTACATAATTAGTTATCAAGTTTATTAATAGGATGTTATCACTAATCATCAAATAAATTAAAAGAAAAAAAATTGTGTTCTGTTTAGCAAAGGAGCCATGCAGAAAAGTTTGGGCCATTTCAAATACTTCGTTGATATAATCTAGATTTATTTTCACTTAGATAACTTTGATTCAGAAAATTTTATCTTGTTTATTATTATTTTCGATTCAATAATTTAAAGTTAAAAATTCGATGAAAAATCAATATATAAATTTTTCCACTGCAATAAACTTATAAGAATAATTAATATTGTTAGCTGAAAATAATTGATATAATAATCACCTGAATTAATAATTTATTTCTTTATTATGATTACAAATAACTTATAGAAATTAATTTTATTTCACTTAAATTCCAATAAGAAAATCAATATAATATGTCAGGCGTTTCTTCAATTTCATTATTTTATTCCAACAATCAAACTGAAAAATATAATTTTTCAGAAAATTTTTGATAACATCAGAATATCACAAATATCAACTCAAACAGTTTGACAATTTTGAATTTAAACTTACAGATATTAAATTAAATAAATTTGAATGGATAATTTGTTAAGAAACCTTTATGATTTATTAAAATCCCACAAGTTATTTCTCATTTGCTTGATAGGATTATTATACCAGACAAGTTTGTTGTTTGAAGAATATTCAAGTGGAAAAACTGTGGTCACCTTGAACATTGGAAAATTTCGAACTGAAAGTCTACCGGCTTTTACATTTTGTTTCAAATATTACTTATCTATGGAAAAGACGGCTCAAAATTCACCTGAATTAAGGAAGAGATTTTCGGAATACGAAGAAATATTGAAGACATTTAAT
>JAQGCQ010000817.1:0-11650 GCA_034699945.1 Chamobates pusillus
CACATTTTGTTCTGTGAAACTCAATTCATTGTTATAATATCTTTTATATTCTCCACTAATCGTTAGAATTGAAGAGATTAAACCTGAATCAGTCTCTAACGCACATATTTTTGATACATTAATACCAAAGAGTTGTGGAGTAACTGTTTTCATTCCATTCACTTTTCCCCACAAATACGCGCATCCCTTCACTGTCACCGCACATGATATTAATTTTCTACAATGGATAAACTTAACTTGGTTATCCGAATCATTTTGCAAAAATATTCTGATCGGCGAATATTCTATTCTGTTATCACTCCGGCTTCCAGTCTGTCCCCAATCATTACTACCCCATCCATACAAATCGCCATCAGATGTAAGTCCCAAACAATGAGTATAACTACAACTGATTTCAATTATGTTTTTGTTTTCGAAATAATCAATTTTTGTTGGTTTGAAAAAATTATTCAATTCACTTTCATATCCCAGACCCAACAAACCAAGGCTATTATTTCCCCAACAAAATAACTCATTATTTATATTTCTTCCAAAAATTTGAAAATAGATTCCAAAAAACTGCTGAATATTCTGATCACATAATTCCTCAATAAGTGTATACTCAGAAACACGGCTGTCGTGACCCAAACCAAGACAACCGAAACTATTCCGTCCGATTCCGTAGACTTTGTCGTCATTCATAACAAATATCGCGGAATAATCTACAGATGTATTTGAAAACATTTGATAATAGAATTTCACTTTCGATTCATTATATTCTGGAAGTGTATTAAATATTTTTAAATTATTCAAACTAGTTGAATTTTGTTGAGGAATTGATTTTCGGTGTAATTCTTCGACATTAATATTTATACGTTTAATTGATTCAAATAATGTTTGTGTCTTTTCATTGATTACTAAACAAATGATTTCAATTGTATTTTCCTTCAATCGATATGTAGTGAAAGTCGACTGATATTGAAGTAAACAATAGTCAAAAGCAGTCATTTTTTCTTCAGTAGAAAAATCTTGGTCATTCAAACTAAGTATTTGAATTTTCTCAACACTTTCAATTATCAGTTTTTCACAAAAGTATACAATATTATCATTATTTTTGTATACATTTTCAAAACTCTGAATTCGGTATTTAATGTAATCTATAAAGTATTCAATGTTTCCATTGTTTTTCAAAACAACACAATTGAATAAATAATTAAAATATATTTTGTGGACATCACTCATAACTATTAATATATCATATATTTGCCATTTCTTAGGATTGAGAATATAAATAAATCCGTCGAATGTCACCAAAATTGAAGTTTCACCATGACAGTGAATTTGTTTTACTTTCTTTTCGACTCCAAATTCAATACCAATCAAAACTGGAGATAAGAATCTCTCAAAGTCTTTTGTTTTAATAAATTGTTGATCATAATTAGAACCCCATCCATAAACAAATCCTTCTGAGGATAGGGCTAAACAATGTTTGGTACCACACGATATATCAACAATGTTTTTATTATCAACTTTCTGTATTTGCTTTGGCCTTAAATATTCATCACTCTCATATCCCCGTGCAAGTTGTCCTTCACCATTCCAACCGCTACCATATATTTTGTTATCACAAGTTTTGGTGAACACAACATCATTGAAATAAAAGAATTGTTGAATATTTTGATCACACAATTCACTGATTAATACAAAATTGTTGTCAATATTTTCATATCCAAAAACATTTGAAGGAAAAGCATAGACTTTATCATCATTTGAAACACAAACCGCAAAATTAAAATTAACGTAAAATAGTTTAATATTTTGTTTTATTTTTTCATTCAAATTATCAAAACATTTAAACTCTTTAATAATTGAAGTCATTATTATTGATGTTTATAAGTCTTTAAAAACCGCTGAATTATTGTATTTTAAACAATGAATAAAAGTTTTATTGAAACGCACTTTTCATATAAAAATTATCGGATTTTATTTATCAGTTTCTGTATATATTATTATTATTATTATTATTTCTATTTCCTTTTCCGAAAGTTTTAACACAACATTTTGATAAACTATTTTTGTTATTTATTTTAATTATCGAATCTTACTCTGAGTAAGAAAGCCTTCAATAAATTGATAATTGAACAAGAACAAATCAGTTATTTTCAGTAATTATTATTAAAGATAGCACAAAAAATTAATTATTCAATACAAACACAAATGAAAAACTCACGAATTTTATAATAAACTTTATAAGTTTTTGTATAATTTTTCCGTTTTATTCAACAATTATTTTTAAAATCATTAAAAATTAAAGTTTTCTTTTAACAATAAGACTATTAATTGCTCTAAAAATGGCGTTTTGAGTAAAACAACGCATTTTATATAACAATATGATTATAACAATCAGTTTCTATGGTTTTAAATATTTTTATCTCAATTGCAATGATATTTCTTTAGAAAACTCGAAATATTAAAATTCTTTAACAAAAATTTCAATTTTTATTCAAATAAATAAATATGGTGATTTAGATCAAAGTTCATCGTTTATTTTAATTAAATTCTATAATGTTGGTAATTGGAAATATAATATACAATTGAATATTTTCATGGAATGCTGGTCTGAATCAATAATTTTTTGTTAATTATTTGAATTATTAAATCTAACTTTGGTTACTCAGCCATCAATTAATAAGTAACAAGTACAAATTATTTTATGTAATATTATTAATGATAGAACAAAAAAAATTGTTTGATACAAATGTGTACCTGTAATACAGGGGTGGATATAGTTATCAATGCCTTTTATTCAATAAAGTGGAATACAGAGCAATACAACTCTATGAGAGAACTGTACAAAACATCTATAGTATGATTGATAAGTCCCCTAGCAGAGAAATGTTATACAAGAATCAATTTCAAGCGCGAGCCTAACTTCCACAATAGTAAATTTATTTAAAAAGGTTTACTATTGTGGAAGTTAGGCTCGCTCTCAAAATTGATTCTTGTATAACATTTCTCTGCTAGGGGACTTATCAATCATACTATACATTTTAATAGAGCAAAAGTAATTGCACTGATGGGCAATTTACATAAGATTTCATCTAATTTTTCATAGTTGAAAATAATTTTGAGTCAAACTAAGAATAATCAAGTTCAATCAATTTTCAACTCACTCTGAACTATTATGAAGAAATGATGAATCGCCCATCCCTGAGTAAGTGTAACGGTAATCTTTTATTGGGAAAGAGAGCGCAATTTGTCCTTGATCAATTTTGTCAAATATATTTGAAGTTGAATCACGTGTGAAGCATCGATTGCTCTCAAATTAATAAAAAATTAATCCATTGATAATCACATCGAAACCTTATCGACTGTGTATAAGAGGTGTTTAACTTATAGTCGAGTTATTATTTATTTCATTTCCTGATACTTTTAATTATTAAACTTTCATAAACTTGTTTTTTGATAATATTTTTTTGAAATAATATCTTTTAGTGATATTCTATTTATTTAATTCAATCATAAGATCAGAGAATTCAAGGATTTTATTGAACGGAATATTTTTCGCTAATTAAACAACAAATGAATTCTAATGACTTATTTAATTATGTTGTCAACAGATATTTCAAATATACCTGGACACGTTAAACGTAAAAGTTTTCAATGCCTGAAACCTCATACATTCATTGATTATTTTGTTTAAACGAAATATTTGCCCTTGCTTGAGGGTAAGTAGCATAAACATTAGTAAACATTGAAAATCAAAAAACATACTTGTCATTTATTAATATTAATAATTAAAAAAAGACCCTTGTAAATATTAATTTGACAACCCAATACAATTATAATGTTATTTAAGTGAGTTCTAAATTAATTTGCATGCTAATGTTACAGTTTTCATCTCAAAATTGTGTAAACATTTGTAAGCATTGAAAGTTTGAAAAAAATAAAAAAAAAATTAACAATAATCTAGTAATTATTTATTTTTGTGCTAGATATATTTTAGAAAAATTCAAAATCAATTCGAATTGTATCAAATTGATTATTACCTAGACTATAACTATCAAACTTCAATTTAAAATATTTTTTATTCACAAAAATTCATTATATTGGTTTTGTTTGCACTTGAAAATTTGATTTTTCACTAGGTAAATATCATCCATATTTTAAATATTAAAATTTGAATATTATTAATGAAATCTTTTAAAGGTCACCTTGTTTAAACAACGATTAATAAACTATTCTATTGACCCCTTTTGGAAATGAAAACAAAATATATTTTTAATGAATTTATTTTAATTTTCTTAATATTTATTATTTTAAATAAATTGAATTTAATTCTTGAAAAATATATTAATATTTTTCAATTAAATAAAAATTTCTCTAAATTCTCCCTGTTTAAATAATAGTTATGAAAATATAAAAAACATATTATTAATTCTTTCAATCAATCAACCTTGGCTATTATACACTAAATACATCTGTATGTATGCATGATAGTTTATTTTGCTTGAACATTTTCACATGTAACTTGCAAAATAAATCATTAAATTGACAACGGGAATTATGTTGAAATTCAAGTAATTAATTAAATCAATATATAGAAATATTCCACCCATTATTCAATAATTTAATTTGTGCTAGTTTAAAAAATATTTATACGTTTATGTTACAGTTTTTCAAAACTTTCTCATTAATAAACCTTGAATATTATAAGCAAATTTTCAAGGTAATAAATTAAGGTAATAAATAATCTCAAATAGCATTCATACAAAAATTTAAAAAATATGATATTTTATTCAAGCAAGATTATTATCATAGATGAACATAGAGATCAGTAGATAACTTGCTGCAGAGTCCAATAACCAATCAAACAAATCATACTTGGTCATTGGGAACAGATTCAAACAGTAAAACCCAATCTCAGGTCCGGACAACTTCTCGATGAATGCATTAATCTTAAGCTTATTTAAGACATACTTAAACCTATGAGTGGCCACAAAATTATAAAGAACACTTTGAGGGCTATGCGTTGCTGATATGACCGAGGCACATAGAAGATTAAACAACATTAAACCATTGCTAAACAAAAATACAAGAAAGAGAAAGAGTAACCTTGGATACAATTCTGTATCATGGGAAAATGCCAGAAAGATCAACAAATTAAACTCGGGTTTGACTATTTTGTTGAGTAAATAAATGAGCATGCTCAAAATTTTGTTGACCTCATTTACTCGAGAAGATAACATATTGTGAGTAATAATAGCCTTGTTAATTGCATGAATATCGCGCCTTTTAATGGCTTCAATAATATCTTGATTAATTTGTTTGAATTGATATCTGATATGAACCAACCCTAACATCATAATTGAGCCAGATGATACTAACACTCCAAAATAACTCCAAAGCCAAATGCACTGGGTGATAACGGAAATTATAGTGCCAAGCAGAGAAAAATTCATATCAGGGTCAAAATAACCCAGAATAGTAGGAAAACAAAATATAATAGAAGAAATTGTAAGAAAGAGGATGAAACCGGGAAAATTTAACCTAGAAAATTAGAATTAATTGAGAAATATTTTATTGTAATCAATAATACCATGATAATGGCCATAGCATTTTGTAATACTTTTGAAGGTACCTTTCCTTCAACTCATATCCAGTCAATCGATACTTGATTTTGTAAATCTCTTCATAGATTGAGTTTTGACTCCTGAGCTCCCAGTAATTAAATAATGTTCCTTGCATAATATCAACTGTAATGGCACCCCCTGCAATATTGATTGATAAAAGGACAGGGTTTGCGATATAATGGGTTGCATTACAGGTCAGGTCACGTATATATGAGGAACGGAATAACGGGAATAATAGGAAACGAATTGCAGTCAAGAATGCGATGAAACGAAGAATAAAAACCGAAATAATTTTTTTCTTCGATAGTCTTCTGTTGTAATAGTCGTCAAAACTCGAGGAAATCATGAAATTGATTCCTGACATAAAACTTTCGAATCTCTCGATAATTCGTTCTTGTTCATCTCGAGATATTCGACTTTCCTTCAAGGATTGTATTTTAATTTCACCAAAATTTTTAACACTACTCAAAAATTCCAATATAAATGACATTTTATTCTAAACTGATCTTGGTGACTTTATCTTCTTAACTTGAAATAAAAATTGAGAATTTTTAAGATTCATCTTGGATTTTTTTTTCTCAATCTATTTAAATTCCTCAAAAGATAAATATTAAATATATTTTTAAACATTTTAAAAATTAATTTTCAAATTAATGATACTTATTATCGGCTTAGATACAAAGGACCAAGGGGACCAATGGGGACCAACAATACTGGTCACCCTATTTGGGGACCAACACTCGATATATTCCCCACATTGGGGACCAACACTCGATTGGTCCCCACATTGGGGACCAACACTCGATTGTTCCCCATTTTGAGACCAACCATCGATTTATCCATACTTTGGGACCAACCATCAATTGGTCCCACTTTGGGACCAACACTAGATTGGTCCCACTTTGGGACCAACCATCAATTGGTCCCACTTTAGGACCAACCATCATATGGTCCCACTTTGGGACCAACACTAGATTGGTCCCCAATTTAAATGTGCTTGCTAATTTTCCTGTGAATCGTTTTGATTGTTTAATTCAAAAACCACCAGGTTTTTTTAAATTTGATTTCAGCAAATTAAAGATGATAGAAATGGCTAAAAAGTAATATCTGGAAATTTTTAAATTTGATCTGGTTCAAAAGCAGTGGACTTCCAAATTTGAATTTTCGCAAAATTCTATTGTTTATAGTTCAAAATCAACATAATATTTTTTGATCGACCAGGCATCATTTATTAGCTATTCATTAGTTCTATACATCCAGATGAGCATTCATCATAAATTGAAAAGTTCCATGTTTATTAATGAAAAACCCTTTTATTGGGATTTTTCAATGATTTACGGCAATATTCTGTAGAGTAAGTTATTCCCGCATTATTCGGGTAAATTGCTGCAAATCATTGAAAAATCCCAGAAATTCAAAATTGGAAGGCCACTGCTTTTGAACCAGATCAAATTTCAAAATTTCCAGAAATTCCTTTCTAGCCTTTTCTATCATCTTTAATTTTCTGAAATCAAATTAGAAAAAACCTTGGTAGTTTTTGAATTAAACATTAAAAACGATTCACAGAAAAATTAGCAAGCACATTTTAATTGAGGACCAATCGAGTGTTGGTCCAAAAGTGAGGACCAATCGAATGTAGGGCCCCAATTAGGGGACCAATCGAGTGTTGGTTTCAAAGTGGGGACCAATCGAGTGTTGGTCCCCAATGAGTGGACCAATCGAGTGTTGGTCCCAAAGTGTGGACCAATCGAGTGTTGGTCCCAAAGTGTGGACCAATCGAGTGTTGGTCCCAAAGTGGGGACCAATCGAGTGATGGTCCCCAATGAGGGGACCAATCGACTGTTGGTCCCAAAGTGGGGACCAATCGAGTGTTGGTCCCCAATGAGGGGACCAATCGAGTGTTGGTCCCAAAGTGGGGACCAATCGAGTGTTGGTCCCCAAATAGGGTGACCAGTATCAAAGTTCCTTGTACAAATAATGAAATATATTAAAAATAATTTTCTACTACTTAAATATTTGTAGTAGTATTTGTGGCAATACGAATTATTATTTGAACAATTTTTAAAATTAAAATTTTTCTAACAACGGGGATATCTGCCAAAAGACGCCAAGCTGCTAATTCTATATTGAAGTAGGCAAGATATCTAATATCTAGGTAGAGTTTTCATAAGGGTCAGTACACCACTCAATAGCAAAATTAATTATTTAATTTGATTAATCAATAATTGCAAAAATGGTTCAATTTTTGACTGAATGTATTTATATACCAGGAAAAAGAGAATTGATAGTGAAATTACAGCTCATTATTCACAACATTTCAATATATTATAAATTTTGAAGAGTTTAATAAGATTCAAAAAAAAGTTTATATGAAAAATCAAATATTAATAAAAGTTAAATCTTATCATTATGTAAGATGAATTTTTCAGAAAGAATTTAACTTGATAAATGGAATTTAGAAGAAATGAATAAAATAAAAGTGACAAGACTTTTCAACACTAATTTATGTAATGAGCTCGATGGTGTAGTGGTTTGAGTGCTGACATATAACCTTGTTGAACCGAGTTCAAATCCCTTCTAGCCTATTTTTTTATTTTTTTGGAAAAGTATTGTCATTTTTATTTTATTAAAATTTATAAAAAATTTTATGATGCTCGTGCATATTCCTTTCCACACCTCCGACAAGAAATCAAAGAAATTAAAGGCAGGTCACTCCAATTGACCAAGATGTTACAAAAGAAACATTCATTGAATATAATCAGATGACTACTGAACTACTGGACAGTCGTTATGACACCAATTGTTATGAATATGATTTGGACTATAAGTTCGCGAATTTCAATATGAGATCCGATTGTATTGCATCCTGTTATCAAAATTATCTTGCAGAATAGTGTAATATATCAGGATTTATTATAACAGGACCATTACTGAGAAAACAAATGCTAAAGGTGATTATTAATCCAATGAAATTTATGGATAATTGTTCGTTTGATTGCTTAAATGATAAACAATTTGAAGCCGATATTTTTGACAGAAGAAATGTAAACCTGATTGTATTTATAGGTACTATTCTACAATGGTCAAACAAAGAGATAGAAAAGATATTTATGATGGCAAAGGACAATTTTTCATGTTTGGTATCAAGCACAATTCAATGCCTGATCAATTGAATTGCGATGTTATAATAACTTATTTACCGCAAACAACATTCATGTCATTAATCTGTGATTTTGGTGGACTGTTAGGTATGTGGTTAGGGTTCTCATTTATAAATATTATCACCTTGATCTTTTCAAAAATATTTCAATCAATAAGAAAACCTTCATTTCAACAAAATATATTCATTGATAAATTATTTATAAGAAAACCTGTACCTGTTCAATCAGATGTGAATAATACATGTAGATAAATAATTAAAATAATTATTGTAATATTTTTCAACAATTTTGAATATAAAGATCATCTTGGTTAAAAATCCCTCATACATGTATGTAAACCCAATAAAATAAAATCATGTCAACACATTAAATTAAACTGGAACCCCCCAAAAAAATAGAGTCTATGCGTATTCAATAACCTTCATATTCAATAAATGGTTTTTTCGATTTATCATGATTAAAAAAATAATAACAATGTTACAGGTTAAAATTATATCTACACTTCATTTAATTTGGGGTTAGTACGAATATCTGTTGTGCGGCTTATACATGGATACGGCTTATATGCGCGTAGATACGGTAATTGATTATGAATACAACGCTGTTTGTTAATATTTCCAATATTACCAGGAAAATTTCAATTGAGCTAACACTTGCGAATAAAATGAATAATAAGTTCAATTTTTCCAAATTGATTTGCTGATCATTATTCTGTGTAATAGTCTCAATTTTAATCGGGTTCGTATAATACATGTAGGTGAACCATAAATGTTCAAGTCCACTTTCAAATAAAATATTAATAACTGAATCAATATATGTTTTGATAGTTATGTTGATATTTTTAGCATAAAATATATTAAAAGAAGAGCCATAGTATTGATCTTTACTAATATGAAAATTAAGATGAGGATTTGACTTGGTCAATGGTTCAAAATGATGACTGTACGTTATCACAACAGCTTGTCCTTGGTAAACCCTATAATATGGATATTCCGTGTATTTTATGTTTTTCAGTTTTGAGAAGACTTTTTTGAAATTAATATCTTCCGATTTTTCAATCAAGTTCCAAGTTAATAATATCTCATCAGAATAAAGTGGAATATTTGTCTTATCAATAAGTTTCGCCAGGTCATCCATTGAATCAATTTTAATAATAGGGTCGTATATAAGATTTGATAAAATTTCCAGGTTGAAAAATAATATAAATAACGTCATTGAAATTATTGCGATTCCAATGAATAACAAGTGTTTTATACAACAGTTGTGCGAAAAATGGTCTGAAGATTGAAATAACAAAAACTTGAAATACAACGATATTTTCTCTAATAATTCAATCCAATTGAAAACATTTAAATGAACTAGATAATCAATTATTGCAAAAATACTAACACTGACTATAATATAGAGCCACAAATCAATACCGAATGCATTGAAAAAATTAAATCCATTCCTATTGTCGTTTTGATGGATTTGTCCGCTTATTATTGAAACCGGATTACTATAAGACAAAGGAGGAGACATTTTTGCACTTTTAAACCTCTCTAATGTTGCTGTGTATGTGCCAATTGCAATATCACTACGGTTATTAACAAGTTCCCCGAATGATCCTGTCCATCCATTCGATGTGTTACTTCCAAAACCTTCAACAAAATTCACGACAAACGGTATTTTCATTGAATTCAATGTATTGACAACAGAATTGATACTATTGACCATGGGAATACACTTTTCATGTTGTTTAGAGAGCCTAGGCACCACAATTCTCATAGCAACATCGCCATCATTTATTGTGGAATTAACTAAACTAGGACACATTATAGTATTCATAATTTATATGAAAAATTTCAACTCCAACTGTAAAATCTGAGGATAAAGGTACAATTTGATTTCTGAAAATTTTATTTTAACTTGATATAAAATTCTTAATTAAATAGAAATATTTTCATGACTTCATCACAAGATATAAAATTGATAAGAAAATTGTTTAATCAATTTTGTTTTCAACTGAATTATAATTATTTTAATTATACCGTCTATCTTAATAATTGTTGCTTGAGTGTATAAACAAGCAATTCAGAAAAGAAATTATACCGAAAAAGAAGAGTTTACAATCAATTGCATCAAGCACTATTCAAAAACTTTAATAACTATTCATCGATTGAGATAAAAAGCAATAGAAATGCATACAATTTTCAACTTGGTGTATGGTTTCTTTATTTCACCCTGAATAAAACAAGCTGGAAATAAGCATTTCCATATAATGGTAATTTCTGTTCATAATTTTGAAAGCTCAAAGGATTTGTTTCAGACAATCGAAAAATTTTCAAAACAAATTCAAAAAAATCCCATTGTTTTCAAAATTTTTTTAAAAATGTTCACCCATTGTTCAGAAAAAATTTCAAAAGTGATGGGGTGCTACATACAACGGTCTTCCTATATATGGCGATTTGCTTTGCAAAAATTGCCATTAAAAAATCATTACTAAAACAAACAAAACTTCAATAGGTAAAATAGTTCAAATGATATAAGGTCTTATTAATTACAGTAGATATCTTTATATTAATTGAATGATCCATTTATTTTTTGTTTATAAAAACTGTAATTTCATGATAATTTGAGTAAGAATTTAATGTAAAATATAAATTTAATAAATTTGGCATAAAGACGACAATCCTGGTTATATTTTTTCTTCATAAAATAGTAATATATTATATATTTCATTAATGAAGGAGCAATAGCTTCACAGCAAAAAACTTTAAGAGACAACAAAAGTAATTCAATAATAATATTACACTATATTTTTGTAATATTGTTATAATTAATGATTCATTGTATGCCTCGAATAGTCGTTCGTTCAATTCATTGAGGATTAATTTT
>JAQGCQ010000818.1:0-11647 GCA_034699945.1 Chamobates pusillus
ATGTGATTTTCAAATAGGATGACAACGATTCAGTTGATAGTGATTTGGGACCAATTGATATCAATAATGGCATCGATTCGACTCTCAATGAGTTTTTAGATTCTGTAGAAAACTCTTCTATAAGTAGTTTGGACTCAAGAAGTCTGAAACGATCCCCAAATGCTTTGCAATCGAGTGATACGAATATAAATCGTCTTTCAATTGAGGGCTCAATTATTCGACATTCAGTATTGAAAGGTCTTTCGGCACAACTCAAGTCCGCGAATACCAATCGAATTAATGCCGGAAAACCAACAGTTCTCACAATTTCGACCACATATATAGCTGTCGGTACTTCCCATGGATTTGTTCTCGTTTTTGGTATAATTTTAATATCGATTATTTTTTATATTACTATTTAATGAGTATTTTTAAACGATTTGTTGCTCCAATCCATTAGACTTAAGACAAGTTATGAAGTCATGTCTTCGAGTCAATGAAGAATCGGGTTCGGTGTCAGCGCTGGCTATAAAAAGAGATAACTCGAGACTACTTTGTGGATACAGCAGAGGAAATATCAGTCTTTGGAACCTTCAATCGGGAGAAATGATCAAAATATTTACTGATTTACATTCACCGCAGACAACAGTTCTTCATTTGAAGGTTAAATATTCAGATAATTACTTGAATTACATTTAAATAATTTGAGTGAATATTGTTTTAATTGCAGTATTTATCTGATAATAATTTCGGTGCAATGAGTGACAGCAGTGGTTCTGTATTTTTGCTTGACTTTAGACGGAAAGAGATTGACTCTCAGTGTATATTCTCGGGAAGGTATGTCTTATAGTGTTTTCCCAAAACATTTCATCAAAATTTGCATTTCTTTATAATTGATTTCAGTCGCGGAGAAGTTTTAACGATCGAACCATTAGTAGTGGTGAGCCCTCCAAACAAAGAAGTGGTTAATTTCACAAACATTTGTTTACTATCGATGGCGACCGTAACCAAAGTTATTGTTATTTCTATTCGACCGACAGTTGCCGTACACTTCACTCAGGCTTTAAAGGTTTCAAATCATTTTTAGTTTACCCCAAAAGTATTAATTAATTGCATTAATCTAAGGGTCATTCGGATACTCTGCCTCTCCTTTGCTGGCAATTTGTGATGGTACAAATTTCCCAAGATAATAGAGTCATAGATCCGGTTCTTTCCTTTGGACGACAGAACAGTATTTATTTCTTTCAGGTATTTCTGACATACATTTCGTGAGAATTCATATTTAAAAGTATTATTAATTTATAATTTTAGGCGAGTTTTAAAACTTCTTCAAAAGTTTTATTCACTCCTTTAATGCAAATAAGTGTCGGATATATAATCCAATCAATGGTTTGGTTGAATTCGCGAACAATGGTTACTATCGATGAGTTCGAGAGAATGCATGTCTTAGATGTCAGGTCTGAAGAAGAGATTGAAGTCATCGAAATCGACAAAATCCAAATGGTTTATGGAAGCGCTTTCTTTAAGTCATTAGACAACGGCACTAATGTGAGCCCTGCAATGAATGCGAGCGCCAAAAGGGCGTGCTTTCATTCTGTGCAAGTCTCTAATACCACTCTTTCTAACACCACGTCTTCTAATCTATTAATTTTGGGCATAAATTCTGTGCATTTGTTTTCCATCAGAAGTTGGAGCGAAAGAATAGATTTATTGGTAAAAGACAACAAATATGAGGAGGCGTTGAGTCTTATCCTCTCTTTTTATAATAATTCTGCGAAAGCTGTGATCGGTTTAAACGGAAAGAAATCTGAAAAACGAAAAATTGTTTCACAAAAAATGGCAGAAATTCTGCTCCAATACATCGATTGTGGATTGACTACACTCTGTCCCGAAAATGGAAAAATTGAATCTCTGTTCGAACATTTCAGACAATTGATCCCATTATGTGTTCACTACTGTTTGTCGATTGAAAGCAATCACTATCTTCTCAATGATTTATTCGATCGCTTTTGTGAGGACTCGATCGCAAAAAACACATTTTTAGAGGCTTTAGAACCGCATGTATTGAAAGGAGAGCTTAAAAACTTGAGTCCAATTTTAGCCAAAGAATTGATGGGATATTATGAGGACAAGAAATGGTTCCATAATTTAGAATCAGTTGTCTTACATCTGGAGATCACATCTCTAGACATTCACCACATAATGACTATCTGTCAAAAGCATTCCCTCTTCGATGCTATCATTTATATACATAACAACGCTTTCGATGATTATATGACACCATTTGATCAATTGATCCAAAAATTCAAGACTTATTTAAGTACTGGAGACGAGTTAACAGATGAAGAGCTGGCGATCGGTAATAAATTACTTAATTATATGGACGCTATCCTTAGGGGTCGCTCTTATCCTTATGACAAAGAGTTAGAACCGGAGAAGAAGATTATTTTATTTAAAGAAATGATGTCAAGAATTACACGAATCGATAGAAGCAATAATTCTAACCATAATTTAAAAGCGTTCGCATCAGATATTTATCCCAATTTAAGAACAATTCTCAACTTTAATGCAAAACATTTTCTAAATATTATCGCAAATTCTTTCGAATGTTTTGATTCTGAAGACAGTTATTTGTAAGCCTTGTCTTGTCTTCAGTCAAATTCTAATGGTTTTTATCACAGAATAGATCAAAAGCAACAAATTGTTGATATTCTGATTGGAGTAATGGTCGAGAGTCCCGGTTTCGATGATCACCAAATCGGTGCTCTCTTTATATTCATCGCTAAACTTCTTTCGAATAAACGAAACACACTTTCCATCGATAATACTCTTAAAGATCAGGTATTTTCATATCAATTATATGAAGCGATTTATTTTTGTTGAATCCATTTTCAGATATTTCAATATTTGTTCCAAACTGAAGATGTTTTGTGGTTTGAAGAGAGACAACAGATTATGTTAGAACTCTTGCAATTCAACGATAGATTGGATTTCGATGAAAACAAAATCATAGAAATGGCAAAAAGCGCTAAATTGTAAATCAAACTATTTTTTTCTTTGAAATTCCATTAATTTTTTTTATTCGTTAATAGTTTTCGAATTTGTGAATACATTTACATAAAGGATAGGAATTGGAGTGAAAACTTATCATGCTACATCTATGATAAACTTAGACAGGTTATTTTGACAAAATTTGTTTCTATTTTATCTAATTTATTGATTTCAGAGCCATGTCTTCAGTTATATCCAACAAATTCTTATGTCATCGAATGTAACCGAAGAGGAAAAGAAGATTTTCAAAGAAAATATTTACTCAAAAATTGATTGTTTGACAGAAATAGACGACAGAAAAACTGCAAAATTAGTTTTGAATGAATTAGATGTCGACCGCTTCCAAGATGTTATCCATTCTCTCAAAACTAATCCAAAAGTCTTATATAAACTTCTTTTTGGGGTATTATTGGGAACGACATCCAAAACCCATAAAAGAGATCCTTCGACCGGAAGTATTGACTTCGAATCACTTTCTTTGAAGGATCAGAGAAAACAAACGTTAATAACTGATCCACAAATTCAAGAGATGTTCATTGAATTAATGTCTGAATTGGAACCAAAACAAGTGTTCAGAACATTGAATATTCTCGAGGATTATCGACCGGATGTCGTTTTAATCGTGAGTTTTCTATAATTTTATTAAATGTTTCTCTAATTTATATGATTTACTACAAAGTGTTGCAAAAAGCATAATATAAGTGATGGCACCGCATATCTACTCGAAAAGACATCCCGTTTTGAAGAAGCTTTTGAATTATTGTACAAAGATTTGAATGAAATGATCAAAGAATTAAATCCAAACGAAATCGAAAGTAAATGGACTCTAATTGAAAGCCGAATGACTTTAATCATTGACTTCTGTCGGCGCTCTTCCTTTAAAATGAACGAAACACAAAAGAGGGATAACTTCTGGTTATCATTAATCTACTCAATGGTTACAATCAATCAATTGATGAAATCTTCAAAAACACATCCAATGAAACAGAATATTGGAAATGATTTCAATAAACTGATGAATAAATTGATTGAAAGCATTAATAATACAACAAATTTAACTTCAATTATGGAGACAATGGTAACGGATCCCACTTTCTTCGCTGCGAGCGCTGGATATCTTTGCGACCTCAGAGATATATTCACAATAGTCTATGAAAATTACAATTACGAGGAAACTCTTCTGTTGACCACAAATAATCTACTCCTCAATGAATTGCATCAGCATTTCATTGGTCTTAAGAGAGGTGTGAGTAAAGGCAATAGCAATAGATATAAGACATGTAGTGTTTGTTCGAGACTTCTCAACACCGAAGATATCATATTATTTAATTGTTCGCATTCTTATCACCAAAAATGTATAACAATTAAAGGAAAACCTTCCAAATGTCTAATATGTGAGCCCTTACCCGACGAAAAGCTGGAAAATCGTGATTCCTTTCATCGGTTAAGTCTTTCATTCCTTGATTCCAATGAAAGCCATCGAAAAGATTCAAACGATTCAAACTCAAGAAATCCTTTGAATTTAAGTGAAAGTCAAGTAAAAGCATTGGAATATCTAAGAAGTGGTCAACGAATCGATACGAGAGTCAGTTTCAGTTCATTCATATCATTATTAAGACTAATATTTTTCTCATTTAAAAAAAGGCTAAAATCTTAAACCATTTACCGAATACTCGAATTCAAGTGATGCCGAGTGAAGGACCGACCGATGATTTATTCAAATTGAATTTAGCCCCGAATTGGAAACAATTGAGTCATTTGTAATGTTATAAACTTTTACTCAAATTTTTATATCGAATATATGTTTAAAAATATGTTATTTCGATGTTTAGTATTAAGTTATTTGTTATTAAATACAGAAATCAAAACATAAATAATTTATAAAATATTTGATATATAAGACTGTCTTTGACTAAAATAAGGACTAGTTTTGAGGTCAGACCAGACTTTGAGTATTATTGCGTACGACTAGTGTTACAAAATATGATTTTTTGATTAGGGATTAAACGTTGATTAGAATAGGGAAGGGTCTTTAGATTATTAGCTGCTGTGAACCCAACTGATTGGCACCCATTTTGGCTCACATTCTAACGAATGGATAATTTCCAAGAGTTTAATAAAAGTTGTCCGCAACTCATCATTGATTAGAGTTATGTCGAAATACTGTCCGTACAAATAGTATAGTTTATGGCCACCGAATATCATTGAATGAAAGTATTCTTCGATTACATCATTGGATAGACTTTTATCACATTTTTGTATTCTCGAAGCCATCAAACGATTCAAGTCATAAGAGGGCCGAACGAACACAATATAAGGCTTGAATTCTGACGTAAAGATACGTTTTAAGCCCTTTGCACTCAAATTGAGTAAACAAACAAAACCAGAGCTTATGATCTGATGGACAGATTCCTTATGAATACCATAATAATTGCCTCGGAATTCACCGAATTCCAGGAAATTTCCGCATTTAATCTCTGATTCCATCCATTCGTCGCTCACAAAATGATAATCAATTCCATCATTTTCTGAGAAACGTTTGAATTTCGTGGTGTGAGGTATGGGTCGACGGAAGTGATTGGGTCTCTGTTCCAACAAAAGTTTGATTAATGTTTTACGTCCGACACCTTTGGGACCAATCAATACAATGGGTCTGAACTGATTCGGTCGCTGAAAATATTTGGCAACGGATTCATAAGTTGGGATCTGTTCCCTATCAAAGTTGATATTATGGCAGACGTCGTACATCACTTTCTTGACTTTACGTGGCGTCCAAATGGCTTTACGGAACGGAGACTTAATGCCAGGCATTATCGAAATGTATCGGTTTTTGTCGTATTTTGTTTTAATGTCTCGCATCGCAGCGAAACGTCTTTCCTGTAATTGTTGGCCGGGTATTAGTCCGGCGAATGAGTGCCAACATTTATCATATGATTGGTCGTTAGGATCGGGTAATTTAGAGGCCTGCCACCAATTTGGGTCCTCTTTGTTAACAATATTTAAAATATTTCCTCTTTTGAAGGGAAGTCCTATTTCTCCGCACGGGATATGAGGATCATTAGAGGGCTCGTAATCAAAGTGAGCCCTAACCGTCACATTAGTTGTTGTCACAGTTTTGTCCAAATGATTTGCGGCCAAAAGTTTGAATCGAATGACACCATTCCTACAGTTTGTTTCGAGTAAATGGATGACATCAATAGGCGAACGGCCCTTAACTGAGATGTCATTGACTTCAAGTATTTGGTCGCCAACATTAATCACTCCACTCCTATACGCCGCTCCGCCGACCAGAACTCGAGCTAAGACTACGGCTCCACTGCTTTCATCAACTTTAACGGTTGCGCCCAAAGGCTCGTCATCTTTGACGACACGAACTATTTTTAAGACCTGACTATCACTCGAATCGATAACATCTTCATTATCTTCTTCTTCTGTGAGTTCAGCGACCGAATAGTCATTACGAGCGACACAATCGGCGGCAAAGAGTACGGCATTCAAATGCGGACTATTTATTATTTGGCAGAGATCTCGACACTCAGATATCCATTCATTTTTCAAACTATTGTATATTTCTGTCATTAAATTACTAGCGTTTGACTCAAGAGGTATACATTGTTTGCCAATTCTGTCCAATTTAGACATCATTTCCTTCAACTAAAAAATAATTTCAAATTTATAAATCGATTAAATAAATGGTTTAAATCCATACTCATATCAAAGGGAATGACATCTCTTTGAATAATTGACAAATCGGGTGCTGACGGCGACCAGACTTGTGGTCCCGAACCACTCAATCATCACAACTTTGAGCGCATATCTGTTATATCCAAACAATAATACGTTTACAAAACAAATACTTCTTTCTCTCAATTAATTGTTTATCATTTTTAGTTTCTCTAAAAAATCGATTTAAAAGACTATAAATAACCAAAACATAAGTAAATCTATAAAAAGAGAATTTAATGATAGAAATAAAACTTAGTTTTACTGAAAATAATAAATAATAGTTTTAAATCAAAATATTTGTCAAAATGACAAACGATTTGACAAATGACTAAATAAATAAACAAATATTTTGAGAGCAAAACAATCAAACATTAGAGCCATTTGTTTAGAGCGATAGGACTGCAATCTATAGACAGACAGACATTCAATCGTTTATTACATACAAACTGTAAATAAAACTCAATTTCTATGCGATAGCTATGAGACGGACATTCAATTCAAGTCATTATTCAAATTAAATCAATTAATTAATTCAAATTTTAACTTTTGTTTACATCTTTTTAAAAATAAAAAACTTTTTTATGTTTATTCATTTTTTAACTAATTGTCAGTCAAACCAATGAAAACTAATTCAATGATTAATATTTAGGCCGCAAATTAAAACATTCAAAAGATTTTAAGATTAAATCAAATTGAAATTCAATAAATAAATGAATATTAAATATTTAATCAAATTGTAGGACAATTTTGCATCGATTATAGCAACTCATTCATTGAGTATTCACTAAATATTTGTCAGTCAAAATAAAGCAAGCATACTCAATTTACTTTATAGCTGAGGTTATATATACCTATAGTTAAATGATTATTAAATTGATTAAAAAGTGAATGTGTACTTGCTAAATTCGGATTTTTTTTGTAATTTTGACGGATGAGTTTTTCAGACATTTGTTTGAATTATCAAAAAGAGTGTTACAAAAAATAGTGACTCAAAGGTTCCCTTCAATTAAAATTTGAGTGATTTGTGGCAACACTTTGTGTACGTCCTCTACACAGATGTATAGATTAGGGATTGTTTCAATATTTTAAAAATCATCTGATATTTGTTATCAGTTTATATATCAAATAATTATCTGATTTCAGATATAATTGGTTTTGATTTCAAATTGCTATCAAATTTTAATTTGAATTCACTCTAAATTTGTTTTGCATAAAGAAAACAAAGTTTAAATCAATGTATGAATGAGTGGTGAGACGTGGGTTGGAGTTGTCAAATGAGTGCTGTGTTGTGAGCGGTAGTGTAGGCACTGTTAGTTCGACCCCTCGTATGACTGAATTGATTGTTCGCAATGGGATTGTATGCAAACATTGACTCGAATTTATGGCAAATACTTTTGGATAATTCACTTGAAATGACATTAATTAATGATTAAATTCATAGTTAATGTCTTTAATGGTAATGCAATCGAGAAAATGCTTTCGACCAAACAATGGGTAAATATTAGCATCTCTTTAAAAGAGTGTCCAAAAGATTGGCTTAAATGTAGTCTTTACTAATGATTCAGTCATTTTGTGCTCACAATAACTGACAATAGAGACGCCATTTATGACAAACATTAACATTAAATAACTATTATTAACCATTACTATTACCATTGATTTCATTCAATTAACTATTTTTAATTGATTTGACGCTCGTCTCCAATGATTTGATTGAAATTTATTCCAATTTTAATCGATTTAAACGATAATTAAGTAATCGATGTGTTTGTCTATAAACAGGTATTTCGATAAGAAGTCATCGAACCATCACTTAGAGGTATAACCATTTCAGACATTATCACTACTTTTCAACACTAATTGTCTTCTAATTAACAATGAGTTGTTCTCTTTTCATCATTTAATGCAATAATTAACTGATTGTTATTTGCTTTTTGAATGTAATTAACGTTATTTTAATTGTTTTGATCTCTAATTTGTATTTAAATTGAATGAAATCGAAACTTATGTCGAGAAGAGTTGATTCGGTGATAGTTTTAGTTAATTATATTTGAAGTGTTTTGCGTCGCAAATGATTTCTCACGAATTATCTTAATTTAGGACTCAATGAGTAAATATTCTTCGAAGTCTATCAATAGTTATGGCAATTGTAACGATTCTTCGTACGGAAAACATCGGCGAAACTGTTCGCCCACTAATGGGAGTAACAGTCGGTCGAGAAGTGGTTCACCCGATAATTGGAGTCCAAATCGAAGTGTTTATGCGAACAAATCGTCGTATTCTCGAAACAAAGACCGCGACCGCGAAAGGGATCGCGAAAGAGATAAATATTATGACAATAAGAAGAAAGCGGTGAACTGTCGGTCGTCTCGAAGCCGATCCCCAATAGAGCCGAAGCAGAGTTACAATAAGAGTGTAAACAATCATTCGAGTCATGACATGAATAATGACAATAAAAGTAGTGCTAATCGTAACCACAGCTCCAAATCTGTGAACGATTGGAGCGAACAGATGTCCTCTTCGGGAAAGAAATACTATTATAACCACAAAACATCTGTCTCTCAGTGGGAGAAACCCAAGGAATGGCTCGAAATAGAGAGACGCCATTCGACCAAATCTGACAGACATTCTTCGCATTCGTTTCGTGATAACAGTCGTGACAAGACTTGTGTCACGTCTTCGAATAGCAAACAATATGTTCACGAATTGTCTTCAGGACATAGAGATAAAGACAACTCAAGAACTAAAATGAGTGGAAGTGCGAGCACTGGCAGTAATAGCAACAGTAGTATTAGATCTCATTCGAGACGTGAAGACGATTTGAGACCTATTGATAGGTCTAACTCTGACTCTAAACGACAGACCGAACCCCAGACCAGAAATTCTCTGAATTGTGTGAAACGATGTGTTTCCGAATCACTTAAGTCTCCGAACGTTAATATGGCGTCCAATGAATCCTCAAATACTAACTCTTATAACAAAACCAATTTTGTAAACAATACCCAAACAAATGATTTAATTCGAACTCAAACTCAAACCATTGCTTCTAATAATAGTAATAATAATAATAATAATTATAACAACAGCTCCGGAGGTGTTCAGCAAATGTTAAACCATTTGTCACAACAGTTATCTCCGACTCAAACTCAAGCCCTGCAGAAAATCCTTGTTTCGTCATCTCAGGGCTCCGTATGCTCTGAACTGTCCCTAAATTTTCCTGAAGAGACACTGCGAGCCCTTCAACAGGCCTTACAGTCGCTGTCCAAAGCCAGTGACACTAAGAGTCATAGCACTCAGCCTTCACGACATCGAGTGTTGAGTTCTCCTCGTTCTTCTGTTGCCTGTGCCAGCAGTGAGTCACCGGTGTCGACATCAGGACATCATCACCGGCACCACCACATGCATCACAATCAACATCACTATCACTCACAACAGACACACCATCAGAGCGCTGATGGCATCCGACAAGAATTAGATCTTTTGATAAGTCGGGCGCACATCAATAAATCTCCAGTTTCTGAGAAGAGTGGCATTTCCTCGACTCGACACGACAGCCCACCTTCAAGTGTGGCCAACATCTCTTCTGCAATCAGCTCCGCATCACTTAAGCCTTCAGTGCCTACACTCACGCCTTCATTGGCCAACTTCTTCAGAGAAGATCTGGTGAGTCACGTGACCGGATGGCAGGCCGAACATGCTGAAAAACAGGTCAGTCATACACCACTTTCAACCAATTAATTGGTTTTTAAATGTAATTAATTTGAATTATAGGCAAACCATTATTCAAACCAATCGCATGATATTGGAAGTCATCAGTGCACTCGAGTGTCAGCCGAACTGAAAATGGCCCGATCTCTGGTCAGACTGACCGAAATCCAATCGACACTTCAGGAGCAAAGGTATGAATAATTGTATCTAATGTTTATTTGAGTGAATTCTAAGCAATGGTTTTGTTTAAACAGAATCCTATTCGCGACCCAACAAATAAAAAATGTCGAGGAATGGAAGGGACAGAACGCGTCCCACTCTTCATATCACTCCTAGTATTTGTTTACTCTTTGGTCTCTAAAAGGGTTTAAACATTCGATCAAATAATAAATTATATATAATTTGTAAAAATGTTTCGAAAGTTTTTACTTTAATTTAAAGTAAGTTTATGTTTACATAAAGTGTTCAAACATTTCGACAATAAATACAATTAAAATTTTAATGAATCTATAAATCTATAAATTCTGTAAATTATATATTGAGTACAATAATAGCTTTTCTAATGAATCGGTAGTCCATTGTTTTCATCAATTGTTATGATTTTATTTACAACTTTTCGCTAATTTAATGTAAAATTCATTAAATCCCAAATCACTCACAACGGGTCTCATTAAGGATAAGGAGTTTTACTTTAATTTATTTCGATTAACATTTGATTGCAGTTTAATTGAGTCAATAACTGATCCATTATTTCACTCTTTCTTAGAATCGATTGTTATTATTATTATTCAATTGAAATGTTTCTCAATTCTATCATTTGTACCATAAATTCATTACAACTTTTAAATAAACAAATATAAAGTTCAGTCAAACCTCTTGTCGTTAATCTTACAATCAATCTATGGTTCAATTCATTGAGGGATAAACTTGACAACTATATAGTGCTCAAACATAGATTTAAACAAGGTACTTTATAGTTAATCTTTCCCAATACAACACTAGTTTAGAGTTGTAAGCAGGGATAATTGCTTAGGTAGGTCCGTTAAGGAATTGAGCTTGCAAATATAATCCCTTTAATTGAAAAGTGACTTTTGAAGTGAGTATTGAAAAATGCTTTTTTTTAATTATCGATCAAATTTTTTGGTCAATCACTTAAGCCTTAAGTTTTGAGTCAATTCAATGT
>JAQGCQ010000819.1:0-11639 GCA_034699945.1 Chamobates pusillus
TGATTGAAATGAATGTATTGAATGACTTTTGATTTTGGTATTAGTTTTTTGTGGTTTTAACTGAATTCTATTGAAATACTTAAACCATTAGATAAATATTCATCGAAAAAATAAGTGTTTATTTTTCTGCCAATAATTGCATTGATATTTAATTTTAACTCTTTTTAATAGTCAATGTTCTTGCAATAAATTAATCAGAGAACCCCTTAAAGACATTAATTATATAGAATCCGAATGACTCGTATATATGACTCGTTTATTATTTTTTCCTTTTATTTATTAATGGATTTTAATTAACATTTCTTTTGGTATTTTTTTCTTCGATGAATTGATTTTTGTCTTTTGGACAGACAGTCATTTGAGTAATTTTGTGTGAGATATAGAGTTAGTACTGAATGCAAATCCATCTTTTGGACGACTTTCACTAATGTTTATTATAGGAAAACTTGAGTGAAGTGCTGTGTCTCCAACTTATTCTGGCCTTCAATTCACAGCATATATCTGTCAGTCCTTTGAGTCAGTATTTTGTAATTTTCAACATTCAGATGAAAATGCGTTCCCTCTCTATCTCTCAGCCTCTCTGGTAGTACAGCACTGACTATTGCAGTGCATTCTCGATACTAACGTAACTCTACTTAATCTTTATGGCTATCCCTTAAGAATAATCACTTAAATTATTGTAAACCACATGAGAACTGTTCTTCTCGGAGCAGATATACAGCTCAGGCCTACCAGAAGTCTCTCAAATTTGATATACCCTCAGATTAGATGAGTCTGTGTTTTATGTGCTCATACTTTCCCTCTTTGAGTGGTGCAGTGCTGTTCAGGACCAGAGCCTGATATTAAATGCGAATCTTAAGCCTCAATATATAACTGTACTGTTAGTCAAGTATTTAGCTGTGAATCCAATGTCTAGAAGAGAGTGACTCAGGAGAAGACTCAGGGAGAGAGTGTTCTGCTTTTCTTCATCACAAGAAAAAAAAACTGGTGAACGACTCACACAACTTGTAAGGACTCTGTTCTGTATATGTGGTGCTCTGTCTTCTTCGCAGCCAATCCATCTATGAGTAGACTTTTCTCTCCTCTACTCTGTTTCCGTCGACCCCTCATCAATAAGACCCCCCAAAAATTGTGCAAAAAGACTGTTCAGTCGATCCACTGTTGACTTCTTGTCTGAGCTCTAAATGTTATGAAAAATTTGAATATCTTTTTCTCTCAAAAGTGTTTTTTTGACGAATTGTTTACTTGTTATCCAAAGTTTGACTAAAGTTTGACTTCAGACGATCTGATCGTTCAATGAATGTCTCGATTCTTACTCTTGTTTTTTATTATCGATAATGAAATTGAGTACAAATTTATGCACTATTTAGCACTTCTTCAGTTTTTACTATAAATTTAATCTATATTTTGCTGTTTATGATAAATTCAATTTCCAAGATATTAATTATAAATATTTAAAAACATATTTAGCGGTACATCTGATATGAAATTCTTTTTTCGGTGGAAAAAGTGAGTTCCCTTCCCGTAAACAGTATCTCAAAGAAGTGAAAATCGCTGCAACTTTGGTACGGGTCGTGACCTCTCAGATAAAGTTTTGGTTAAAATATTTTTTGCCTGTTTTTCAAAAAGCGATGTTAATCTCACGTCTACTCCGATCCGAGCGTTGCATCACTTGATAGCCAACCAGAAGAGAATGTTTGCCTCTTTTCTTGTGTTGAGATCTTCTTCAATGTTGTGCTCACAGATCGGTATTTCCAGAGATCTGTTGTTTGTCGTCGTTTTTCTCTTCTCTTTTCATTTCTCCGCAATTCTCGGCTCTTATTTCTGAAAATAGTCTCTCATTTCTATGATTTCATATCTATTCTGTGCCCACAGGTCTATACCTCGAGTGAGGAGACGGTTCAGTATATGAAAGTATATTTACTTCTGATTAATATCAGTCCTGAATTGAGTTTAATGAAGTGCGACTCGCGCTTCACTCCAGTCCTCTTCAAACTGCTATTCCTCTCCGATATTCAGATTAGAATCAGAGAAAACATTTGATTATTTTCTTCTTTCGTATGATTTTTCTCTCGAAGTCTTCAACTGATAATTATATGATTGGAGACTGGCTTTCAATTATGCGCTTATTTTCAATTTAAAATGCATGACATTATAATTATATGAAGTTTTTATTTAGAAAACCATTTATAATAATTTATAATAATTTTTAGAAAAACTTATTTTTCATTTCTTTGGCTGCCGTTCCATATATTTTGTGGGGTTTTGTGGGCCCTTTCCTATTGAAGTGAAGACCGATTTCTTTGAGGATTAAATAAGAAATTCTCGAATCAAAATTCATTCAATGATTTGTTTGAAATAAACTTTATTTTCATTTAACGACGGAATAAATTAAACTTCTTTTTTATTGGCGAACCGTATAATCAATGGTTGTGTTGTTGTGTTCAACCAAATCATGAATTTTAAAACAGTCTTTCCTAACAATACTTCGTCTCTATTTATAAATACCTTTGGCTTCAAAAAAGTTTTGATTTAATAATTAATATTCTTTGAAAACTAATCAAAAAATAGTTTTTCATTTGATTGAAAATTCATGTTTGAAAAGTCAAAATGATTTTACTCTTGAAGTTTGTGCTCAATCTTAACGCCAAATAAAAAATATACTTTTTATTGCTTTTGGTTTAACAAATATTAATATATTTTATGCAACCATTCATTAAATGATTTTTAAAATTATCCTTTTTTTCAACTCATTATTCCTTTGACTAATCTTTTGGTTATTTAAAGTCTATTCAAAACTCGTATATTTATTATTGCCTTCAAATTGTATTATTTATTAAGTTTTTGGTTTATTTCGACAATAATTCTAATGAATAGCATTTTGTGAGTCCGACCTCTCATTGTGTAACACATTTTGTAGAACTCATGACTGACTTATTGCTGTCAAATGTATTCATGTGTTATCCGAGACATTTTCAATATAAAAAAGTCACTCATTTTTTAAGCACTAATTTGTTGCTGAAATGGAGAGGTCTCACATTTTAAAGCTCAATGGTCCGGCCCTCTCACTGAGTGAGGGCCCACATCCCGATGAGTGTCGAGAAATGTCTCCTAATTGTGACTCTCCTTTCACTGGAGAAAAATTGCGAATCAAATTGAAATTCAGCCCAAAATAAGTCTCATTTATTTTTAAAAATGTTTTTTTAAAAAACAATTTTTTGTTTGATTCTGTGTTCACGACATTGAACTCAAACTTCGATGAAAAAAATATTTAAAAAAAGCATTTCTGTAAATAGATTTCTAAATAGATTTCTTCGTCGTTCAGTCTCTTTCATAAACACTCATTTGAAGAGTCAATTAAAAAGTTTTGAGGAATTCTTTTACGTAAATATAAAAAATATGAAATATTTAGTGAAATATTTGGGAATTAACGAGTAGTTTATTGCGATTCTCATCATTAAAGACTAGTTTTTGATATCATTTATAGCTTTAAGTGAGGAAAGGATTATAAAAAAATGTTATTTAAAAAAGTTATTTGAGAGACAAATCTATTCGTCGCAAATCGTATTCAAAATCACATTTAATTATAAACTTGTTGTGCAGTTCTGTCTCTCCGTTAATATTAGCTCATAAAAACTCACTGATCTGTCAGTCAGAGGAAAGACAGTCAATACCCAAAAGTAATCTTCAATTGGCTTCACTTATCTGTCGGTTCATTGAGTGAAAGACTGACTCTTGTGTTGGAGACGATTGCAAAATGTCTATAAATGACAGCGCAATAAATCACTTCTTAACTGAGAGTAGAAGAGCCATGAGTTTGCAGTCAGGACTCACTCATTCGACAGTCATTCCATTCATTTTGGACGACAATTATATAAATTTTTTTCTCAACTCTTAAAATATACACCAAATGGGTTAAGACAGTGAACGCGTGGAGAGCAGTGCAGAGCCACACATCTGATGGTTAGTCTCCTCTTATAAGCAAACTATTGGTTTTGCATTTTTTTCAGAAATGAATGAGTTTTACGATTTCCACCACTAATTAGAGACAAAGCTGTCAAAGGCCTCAAATCACTTGTGATTAACTATTATGACATTAATGTGTGGGCGTTAGGGGTGGGCAGTACTCTCCCAAACTCACACATAGTTGTGTCGACTAAAAAATGTATAAAAAATCGATAAATTGTGTAAAACTCCACTTTCTTTCAAACAATTTGTTTTTTTCCATTTTTCAAAACCTCAAACGTTTTTTGCGGACCCTCTCCGATGAGTCCTTCCCTTTGTATGCTTCAATAGTTTTGCATCTTTTGATAGTTAGGTCTAAAAAAGTTTGTTTTGTTGGTTGAGATATAACTCCGTATATAAGAGTTTTATAGCTTATAAACAATTTTCGGCCACAAATTGTAATTCGAGACTTCCCTTTGGAGAGGACTGACTGTTTGCGTCCTAATAGTGATGTTGGCGTTTGCACTGCACTGGTATTCGATGCCTTTTCCACAAAACGTAAAACTAAACCGAAATTTTTGTGCCCAAAACCGTCTCGGATTGCGTTTTGTTGAGGCATAGATGAGGCACATGAACCCCATCGATGACCTGTTCTGACCAGAGATCGAGTACTACATCACTACTACACTCTGAGCTTATATTTTACACGAAAGAGCTCTCCATATAATAAATTGTTTGCATAGAATTACACTTAAAATCCATGAAATTGTTTCTAAAGTAAAGGACTTCAAACACATCAATAATATCCACAAATACTCGAAACGGAATCTCGTTTTTTCGTTAAATATTTGTTAAACAAAATGATTAAAAGTTTAGTTTGCGATCACATAATGAGATTTCGCCAAAAATGACATTCGAGCAGAAATAATTTTTTTTAGTTTCACCCTGGTGTTTAATAATATCCTCTTTACTAAAATAAATAGCATTTCAAATATGTTCTTATTTTACGTTTGTTTTCAAAATCTACTCTTCTTTGCTATTAAACATTTGCCACTAAAGTAATGATAATTTAGGTTTTTTTGAAAATAATTTCTTTGAGACTCTCATAAGAATTTCTCTCCCAATCATTACTCTCTTGAAACGAAAAAAATAATGTTTTGCCTTTTTTTCGTTAGGCTTTCCTTTTTTACTTTGAGACACATCTGTGACTCGAAATGATAGAAGAGATGAGAGTATTGTATGAAAAAACACAGTATTTAGAAGTCATTGAGAAAAGAGATATATTCATGTATTTGTGTTGAAATATTAGATGATATATTAGGCGCTCGCACTTCACATCATAGATAACATCTCTTCAGAGCTCAGAGAGAAAAAAACGAATCGTCTCTTGAAATGCTGTGCACAGAACTAAGGCATCGGGTTATCTGTCTTATGAGTTGTTTAATTGTCTGTTGATTAGACCTCTACTCAAGGCTTTTGATGCCTCATCTGCTTAACTATGCGTTCATTCAAAAAGACAGTCAATCACTCACAGCTCAGACCTCACTATTTGAATACTCGAAGCAAAAAAAGCATTTTTATTGCGATCAGAATTTACGATTTAATTGTTTTGTGGCCGTCTTTTGCCCAACACATCGCACCGGCTGTTTAACCGACTCTTAAATCTGTTGGTAATGGTGTTAATCGTCGGCTATTTTCCAAATAAAATGATTGGAGTTTTTATTGCCTCAAATTACTATTTGTGGCCAAAGAGTGGAAACAAACGATTATTACCAGTATTTGTTAAAACAATATATTCTGTGCTCTCGTAAAACACGCTTAAACTCCATGAATAGTCTGTTCGTTGAGTTTTTTCGGCCATAATTTGCTTATAATATAAATAATTTTTGGTTTCATTATAACTCAAATAAGTATTTCCAAAATTTATGCGAAAACGCTTTGCATATAAGACGTTATGCTCTCATCTCTCGACTCCAAAGCCTATTATTATTCACATTCTTATTGTTGGAGTGAATAATAAAAAGATTAACTTTTTTATTGGCATTGCATTGCTTTATGAATTCAGTGCTCAATGTCTTCAACAACACCTACATTACAATTAATGAATTCAACGCAGATTTTTATTTATTTTTTTGCACAACTCTTCAGATTATATCTCAGAGTATATAAGCATCGGATGAGTTGTTTGTTCGCTATTAACTCGTTTTTAAAATTAAAATTAACGTTTGATTGCAATTAATTATTTTAACAGTTTTTCAATTTAAACGTCTCTTATTATAAATGAGTGGAAAAAAAATTCAATTTAATATTAAAACCCATTATTTTCTTTACTAAACAAAAGGAAATTATATTTGATTTGAAGTATTTCTTTGACTTTAATTAATACAACTTTTTTCTGATACGTGTTTTATTTAGGAAAACAATTTCTAATACTAAAAATTAAAGACTCGTTTACTTGTTTTAAAATAGTAGCACATCTTTTAGGAAATTATTTTACTTTTTTATATTTTGCTTCTAATCCTGTTTTATACGTATATTTCTATCTCTCTTTAATGTATTTTTATCTTAATTTATTAACTCTTATCATAAAAACGCTATATATTTAAAAATTATGATATATTTTATTTTTAGGATTACTGGTAGTCCTCTCTTTTCACTCTATCTTAAATTATGAAAGGTACAATTTCTTTTTTCAAAGATAAAAATAGAGTTCTTATTCTTCTTAGTCTTTTTTTCATAAAGTCTTTTAAACTAATTTTATCCAAGAATTTAAATAAATTAAAACCAAAAAATGGCTGAGACTTTGAATTATTAGGTCGTTATCAGTGAAGTGAGTGTTTGATTGCCTTCATTACAGAGTATTACTCAATAATATATATTGTGTTCAGAATCTCGAATATAAAAAAAATTCTGAATCGAGATTTCAGTACTTATTTTTGAAAGAATTTCTTATGCATAGCAGTCGGTGCTCGAGATGTGAAATTCGAAGCCAATATATTAGTGATAGACATCCATCACTACCAGTGCAGTGCATTTGTTCTTCAGCTTCATCTTCAAAAGCAATCTTCTGGAGTGTGAATGAGAGGCTAAAGGAATAGAAGAGTGAGAGTGTGTGCTGTGCTGTATGTATGTGTCGCCAATGCATTGCTCTCTTCTGTAGTCAATTCTTTTGGAGAAAAATTTTTGCTTTTAATATTCACGGTCTAAGAAATCGATTCGATGTTATGCCTACCGAATCATTGCCTCTATTTTTCCTACAATATTTTCCGCTCACATTCTCTCTCTCTCTCTCCCTCCCTCCCTCTCCCTCTCTCTCCCTCTCTCCCCTAGGAAAAATCTTATAATACATATATCTATCCATATCTTATTGTCTGCATTGCGTTTAATTTACAGTCGAGTGCAACCACTAAAAAGTCTGTTCTTATCCGTCTGAGTGTTACTCACATGCGATGCCCTCTCTTTCAATGTTTTTTATACATATGATATGGCAATACATTCTTCATACGGCGTATTGTTTTTAACGCTATTTTGCACAAACCATCACGTATTGCAAGCACTGGTCTATTATATTTCTTATGCCTTTCCTCTGAGTTGTGTCGTGTGTTCTGTTCGTCAAACAATCAAAACGATAGCAAACGAACCAAAATTTTTGGCGAAAAAAAATTGAAAGAAAAATATAATCAGTTTTAAACTGCATTCGAGATAAACGTTTGCTTTTCATTAGAGTTTTGTCTTTTTTATTATTATTTCTCTAAACAAATAATGAATCGAAAGATTTTTGGTTTTTGTGTCAAATACTCCTCTCCTTTATTTGTGCGCTGAAACCCAAGACTTGGGAATAGTGGAGAGGAATAACAAAAAAGTCTTTTTGCAAAATATGTGTTTTTAGATAACATTAACTTTTTTTTCTGTAAAGATATTAAAAGCGATTGCAGTCTTACTACTTGTGTGTCAGCTATTTATGGATTGACTAAACATCTCTTCAAACCTGATCTCATCTCTGTGTCGATATGTGTGCGTTAGAGCACAGGTGTGTTGGGGTTTGGGCTGAATATAAAACGATTGCATGCGATTCACTCATCTCCTCCTCCCATCATTTGCTGACTTGTTTTATATTATATTTTCATTTTATATATTCCTGTATAATGTTGTGGTCATACCAGACATGAGCGCATCAAACGTTCAAACATTTTATTTATGCATTATTTTATCGCAAACTTAAATATTTTCACTTCAAATGAATGCCTGAGAAATACTTCTCAACTTTTTTTTTATAGCTTTTGACTCTTTTGACCGAATAGTCTGAACCCAACATCTATTCAAACGATATAACGATTAACGACTATTTCATAGATATTTATGGAAAATAATTATTTATTTCATTAAGAATTTTCATTTGTTTAGTTAGCTTGGCTAAAATTACTAGTAATACTACTATTATTACTTTTAATAATATATTATAAATCAAGTGTTTTTCAAACAAAAATTGTCACAAAATTTTGTTTATATTATACCAAAAGTTGTTTTTTTGTAGATATTATTACTTTTGTTTTAAACACGAAAATTGCGGAGTTATTTGTGTTCTTCATTCTTGATATCCTTGTTTTGCTGGGATTTTGTTTTTAATTGGGTAGTCCTCAAACAAAATAGAGGAGAGGAGTACAGGAGAAGTGCTCACAGAGAAGAGCTTCAAAACTGAAAGTTGTCAATCAAGTCTTGAGTATTATTAACATTAATTCAGTGATTGTATGTGAGCTCACAATCATTTATTTTTTAAGTTAACATTTTTTAGAAACATTTATTCAATATTGCAGTCAATACCGATTCAAAGCCAACAAATCTTTTTGACGACTGTTTTTTCACGGATCACATGACTTGAATTCAGTTAACTATTATTTATCGATAAATTTTGTTATTATAATTGGAAAGAATTTTTCAATTATCGATTCATAAATATTTTATTCATTGGTTTCTCTCATATTTATTATTTTCACTTAATTTAATTCAACGTCTGGTCTAAGAATTTGAGAAATTTCTTCTCGTTTTTCATTCGACCTCTGATTTTAAGAATTCATTTCACTATTGAATCAAAAAATATTTTTCTGCTGTTGTTATGAAATTCAATGACTATCAGAGAGTAATTCAGACAAACATTTTGTTGGAAGAAATATAATTCTATTGAGTCCTGGATTTCATATACGATATACTGACTTATATTTAATATATAGTAATAATACATAATTTCGGTTTACCTTTAAGTCAATTGGAAGTCAATGCTCTTCGAAGTAGAAGAAGAAAAATTTCTTACAATAAGTTGCAGGTTATTATAGAGTGGACTCTTAATAATAATATAAGAGGAGAGACCATATGTTTTCAATTGTTAGATGAAATTTTTTTTTATGAGTTGTTAAGAGTATATCAGAGTTTTATAGCTTAATGAACGTAAAGTAAAGCAAAAAAGAAATTCAATCTTTTCGACCAAAAAAGAGAAAAAAGTTTTTTTCGTTTAGACTTTTTTCAGTGAATGTGTGGTTAAATGTTGTGTTTCTTCGACTTCTTTACTTATTTTTACAACATTTTTCTGAAGAATTCCCTCTCTTTAGAAGAGTGAGAGCTCTCCTCAGTGTTGGTGAGCACAATGTTTGGTATATTGCCTGCACTGGTATTCTCTCTTTCCATTAGATTTTTCTAAAAATAAGTCCTCACAAAATCAGAGACTCTTCACGAAAATAGAGGAGAGGAGTCGTTACGAGTAGTTCACGGGATTTACATTAACTCTTCTTATTCTTAGTGAACAACTTCTTGGTTATGGCTTTTAAAGTCTATATTCTTTAGCATTAATTATGCCTTCGCTCAAAATAAGTGTTATATTGTATGCATTCCTTTCTGTATTCACTCATTCTGTTTGCCATTCAAAGCCAACCTCTCATTAGTCTAAGAAAGTGTTTGTCCACAATTGACATCAGAAGACAATCACATCTATTGAATGGCAAAAATCATATGACTTAAGACTCTTTCTCTTAATATTTTGTTGAAAAAGTAGTAATGATTTACAGCTAATAATACTTTTACTATACTTTGAGAGTCTGTTGTCTAACGTGTATTAAAATATTAAACGTTTTATTGTATAACTTGTTTTGTTGTTGATCTCAGGGGTGAACAGACCTCCGAACACTTCTTCATAATAATTCTGGTGAAGAATAAATTAAACACAAAATTATTGTTAATGTATGCCATTATTGAGATATCATTTCCGATAAGTTTGTTGTTATGTTATGTCTTTATTTTTTTACTACCAAACCATAAGACAAACATAAATTTTATGTGTATTTTAAACAATAAACACAACGAGTATTGCATTAAAAAATGGTTTTTAAAAAAATGAACCATTAGTTTGGTTTTTATGAAGTTGTTGTCAGAAGTGAGACAAATAATTTGAAATTTGGTTAATTAATTCATTATCTCACTTCTCATATGACAATAATTCTTCGTCTCATCGCAAATGTGATGCATATTATGAAGGCATACATTGAGTGCCACTGAAGACAGTGCTCTCTATAATTATAGTCGACTACAATTGTAATTATAATTGTGTCGGACTATTATTTTTGTACCATTTATTGACATTAACTGCAAAGAGAGTGCAATTAAAAACACACAACAAAACAGAGGCCTTCAATAAGAGAGAGTGAGTGAGAAACTAATGTTTTTAATGTTTCACTTGGAGTGAGTTCTGGGCTCATACTTACAGCTCTCGACAACAGATATAACTTTTGCCAACAAATGCATTGTAAGGAAAATATAGTTAATATTTGACTCCAGGCTATAAATATGATCACATCTTTAGCTCATAGTCTTTGCCAGAGTTTTGTCTGTTGTGTTCACTGTTCTGCTGGTACTTAACCAGAGAGAGTCAAAACCATTCGAGAATAGGGTTGTGCTCACTATTGCACTCATATGTTCTCCAAGACTATGAATCCAACAAATGCTACCTCTATTGCACTTCTGAGCACTCGGTGTTTTGTCTGTTCCTGTGAAGGGAATAACACATTAAAACCCTGTTGTGATTTTGTTGTGTCCATTGAAAGAATGCCATCCTTTTGTCAAAATAGTTATCTTTTGCTCTTCAGTTGTATAAAATAAGAGGCATTCCTATCGATTCTTACGGCCGATAGTATTGAGAGTGAGATCCAGTGATTGTATGCCTATTGAAGACTCGACTCTTAGAATATCCTATTTTTAAAACCAGAAGTACTTTAGTTTACATCGCATTCAATTCAATACATTTTATTTCTTCTCGACTTTTGTCGAAAATAAAATCAAATTCTATCGGATTTTTAAGGAAAGCCATAATTTTTATGTTAAGTCAAATAGTTTTTTGGCGCACAGCACTCACACACCATTTGCTGCAATGCAATGGCATTCCTCACCAATTGTCAAAAAGACATTTGACGTACTCTTATCGTAATAATAGTATTCATAACACAAATTGTAATCAATTTTATTGAATTACTGACAAAAATGCGGTTCAAAATGTGTTGTCCGACAAAATGATTGATAAATAGTTATGAAGTTTTGCCAACAAAACAATACATAAAAATTTATCTGAAATTAAAACTACTTTTATTTGATTGCAAATATATTTACAATTATTTCTTTTATTCTCTGTTTAGGTAATGAAAAGCTTTATTTTG
>JAQGCQ010000820.1:0-11620 GCA_034699945.1 Chamobates pusillus
GTTTTACTTCACATCAATTTTAAATCATTTGTTTGCCTCAGATTTGAGTCTTTCATAGAATCGATGTCAACGATAGACACTATTCTTGAATATAAGTTATATAACATTTGAAGTATTTTTTCTTTTGAAAAAATATATAAAATATTCGTTGAGTGTTATGAGTGTTATTTTTATGAGAATCTGATAGCATTTGATAGAAAATAATCAATTTTACGTTTCAATGATTTAAAAGTGAAATCCACAGAAATGCCATTTTTGAAAGTTTTTCTGATAATTGTTTGTCAAATCCTAACAGAAAGGAAATGATGTATTGCTTCGACAAATAACTGATGTTTCAAACAAACAACCCGTTTGTTAACTGTTCTCAAGTTTACCAACAAATTGAAACATTTGGTCCATTAAATAACCAAAGAATAAAATAATTGTTCAAATATTTAAAGATATCGAATAACAAAACAATGTCTGCACTAAACAATCGAAAGAAATAGAACTAGATCAATCTGGAATCTTAAACTATACGCTGAATTCACTTAATTCTAGAATACTTAATAGGAAATACTGTATTTGTGAGATATTAGCCAACGCTCAGAGACGACATCCTTATAAATAAATGATGTAATTTGAGGTTGTTCAATCTTTTGGTCATTCATATTCAACAAATTATTGAGCAATAATAACAATAATAACAATAATAATATAATAAATAAATAAATAATTTTTTATTCTATCACTTAATCGATAGAACATTTAAAGAGCATTTCTGGTATGTCTTTAAGTGAGTCGAAGTGTCTTTTTTTGTGCCAAAACTTAAGTTTTATTGATTTAAAATTCATTGAAATTAATTGTAAATCACTATCAAATGAATGATTCGCCGATTTATAAATAAATTCAAAATAAATTGACGTCACATTCAGTTTACACATATTTATTGTGTATCACTTTATAACAGAACAAAGTTCTCAATAGTTTCCACTTCTATTCGAAGGTATTTCGAGTCAAACAATCGATAACTTTTCTGAAGTTTATTCGATTGTAAACAAAAAAAATCAGATTTAGTTTTTCATTCACTTCTATTGATTGTTAATCAAAACATACTCTAATTTTTGGGCAAAATGTTTGTTAACGAAAAATTGTTGAACACTTTAACAACACTTCTTATATTGCTTTTGAATCCACACATTCTGTTCAGTGAGTATTGAATCTCAAAATTATTATTATTTTTATTTAATTCAATATTGATATGGTTTTTGTGATAAATTGTTATATTTTCATGAAAGCACTTAAAATATTTAATGAATTTTTATTTAGTCTATAAATTAAATAATTTTAGAATATAATAAATTATCAAATATTTAAGTTTTAAAATAATTTTAAATGAGTTTCTGTTGTATTTTTATTTTATATTAAAGAAAATGCATTAAAAAATCAATAAATTTACTGAAAGTTAAGCCTATCTTTAAAAATATCTTTTTTGTCGATTTTTCAATTCTAGAAATACTTAACGTTAGATAAAATGATTTAATAAAAAGAAGTATTGATATTAAACTTGTCTTAGATTTTGAGATAATCTATTGAAAGGCAACAAAATTTTGTATTCGAATGAAACCAAAAATAAAATGGCATTCAATACTTATAATCGTCTTATAGTAAGAGTTAAACACAAATGAATATAATTCTTAAGAGAATAAAAAAAAGAAATTCAAAGCCATTTATTCATTACTTAAAGGAAAAATCTATTTTCAAGAAAACTATTTGTGACGATATTAATTACCATTACATTTACCAAGTATATTCATTACATGTCCCTCATTAGTTTGATATTCTTTAAGACTTCCTCTTCAGACAGAATATAAATCTAGTTTTCTGTTCATCTCCTGTCCGTTCATTGCTTTTATTAACACTTATTTTATATAAAGCGTTCATAAATGAGAGAAAAATCTTATGTCCACTAAAATAGTGAATTGATTAATAATTTTGATTTTTTTATAAAAAAAATTGGTTCTTACAATTCGTTCTACAAAAATCTGAAAAAGATTTCAAAATAGAGATAATTTATTAAAAGTTGAATTCTATTTTAAAGAAGATGGTCAAATTATTATCGTTTGTTATTATTTAATTTGAAATTGTCCAATTGCAAGCTGGAATATGATGTAACTTAAAAAATGACAATTATTGCAAGGTAATGTGCCACTTTGAGAAATAAATTAAAATTCAAAATACGTACAACAAAACTCAAGATTTGAAATTCAAGTTCAAACTAAAATCAATTTAAGTTTCTATTGATTTGATTTGAGTCAGCGTTTTGTTAAGTCATTTAAGATTTATCCCTCTTTTGCTTCTGGTTCTCAACTTTTCATTTTTATATTTGAATGGTATTCCTGTGAAATAAGATTTATTATGTTTTACAAGGACCTGGATATTGTTTTATTCCAACCAATACATATCAATTTTGATGGACTGAATGCTCATTTGATTTATTCTTTTTTTTCTATCAATAAAATAATGAAGACTTGAATTGCTTTTTAGATAAGCAGTAAATTAAGTGATTTAATGCAATGACTGATTCCTTATTCGTTGTTATATTCGCGACTCATTGCATACATTTAGTAGTAAATATCGGCAGAAAAAAGTGTGACAATAAATATATGCAATTCATTTCATCGCTTTATTTACTGTTTTATGTGATATCAGAGATGAACAGAAAGTAGACTTCAAATTCAACCTTTTATTGAAACAATTGTCTCAAAAATGATTGAATTCTGAGAAAATCATTCGTTTATTCTCATTATTTGTTTCAATGAATTCAAATAAAAATACAAATATTTGCCTTGGACATATGCTGGTACATTCTAATGCTATGGTGAAGACCCACCCCTGCAAAACTCAATATTCTCCACTTGTGATTAAAATGCATTTTCTTTCAAAAGACATCCAATGAATAGATAGCCTCTAAATTTGAGGCAATGCCTGACTGAGCATATTTATTTCAAAGATTGTACTTCAGCTCATATTAAATCAAATTTCCATTGAATGTTCTTGAATGTTCAAACATTCAATCTAAAAGAAGCAAGCATCAAATTAAACGCTTCAATAAGAATGAATTTCATATTATCTAAATTAAATGAATATTTATTCTGTTCATTGCTTTTCAATAATTATATTTTAGTCTCAATTAAATGAAAAATAAGGTCTGACTCCCGGGTGTAGAACTCACTAATAAAATAATGAAATATTTCAATTTTTTCAATCCCAAAATAATTGCACTTGAATGACATTGCTTATCTTCATAAGTCAGTCTTTGTATATGTTAGCCGCCAGACATTCAAAGTTATCTTGGATCCACCATGGTTAATATTAGTTTGAACAATAAAATATTATCCAAAATATTTTATTTATATTCAGATTAATCCAATATAAATAATTTAAATGATTATGAAAATTGCCGAAAGCATAACATTCTCATTGTATAATAAGTTTGTATAATATACACAACTTACAAACTTATACAAACTTATTTTAGACTTAAAAATATTTAGGAAATAAATTTAATTCACATTTAATTCAAGTTTTTTTTAATGAATACGAAGAATGTAAAGGTATGTAAAGGTATGTAAAGGTATGCCAAAGATTTAGGTATGCATTCATTTATTTGATTGTGAGAATGGATGGAATTCTTATATTTAATGAATTCTTTGTAAATTAAATGATATTTTCTTATATAACAAATGTGTTATTTATTAATAATTATTATAAGCTAGATCAAATGAAATATGCATATTTTTATCATAACAATAGGAATTGCAATTTTTCATTAAACTAATTACTAATTTGATTTATAACAACAAAACAATTTTAAATATGATTCGAAAAATAACTCATTTAATAATTTTTAAAACTTTGAAATTGATTTCAGTTACGGCTCAACAGAACTCTCATATCTCAGGTTTAGTCGACAGAAGTGCCGAACAATTAATGGCATCGAATTTATGGAAAAATTTGAACTCTTCTATTGATTCAGTGATCAGCTATTCGTCATCCCTTCCTCATAATGTCCAGCAATCAGGGAGTCGTTCACAACTGATAAAAGCCGCTCCAATTTCATGCATAGAATGCAATTCTTATTTTGACCCTGATTGTGTCACTAATCCAGAAAAATTCCAAAAGAATTGCACCGAATCTTTTGAGGGCTCCAATTATGTGGGGTGCAGAAAAATTGACCAATGGGTCGACTACGACAGTGGAGAGGGTTAGCTAAATATATTTTCAATTAAAAGTTTAAAAATACAAATATATATTGAATAAATACATAAATACAAATGTACATGGTCACATTGATCAGATTATTTGAACCGGGACCTGTTAACTTCACCTTTTTTAATCAAAACTTGAACTTGCTAATTTTTTGCATTTACAGTATTAATGTTAATTTAAGACATTATTAATTCAAATAATTTATTAATTCAATTAATAAATAGGAAACTTTTGTAGGAAACCATGTTTTTAATCTCCTTGCTTCATTTTGTTTTTCATTCATTGAATATTTGAGAACTTAAATAATAGATAATTTTCAATAACTTTTGAAACATAATAACAAAATCGCATTAAATTTATGAAAAAAAGAATCTAGTTCAGTTATTTATATTATGTTAATAACATTTAATTTAGAGAAAATATTTAATTCAAGTTTTTATTAAATTTTCATAATTTAGTCTTCAATTGATTTTGAAATTATGAGTGATATCTATAACGTACTGAATGTGATCTGTGATCCCATAACCTTTAACACGTGTCAGTCATATCGGGATCATTTCAAGCATCTCATAAAAGTAATAATAACATACATATTATGCATATATTATATAATAACTTATACAACTGTATGTATTTAGTTATTTGATAACTAATTATGGCTGACATGAGCTAAAGGCGGTTCACCTTAACTGAGATGCCTTCCCAACCCATACAGAAATTTCTATATAATTTGGAAAACTTATCAATGATTGACTCCAACCACTAATTCTTAGTTTCTTTTATAAAACTAATAATAGTTTTGATTGAATAACAGTTGAATTGTTGTAATTTTTCAGAGTTGAAGGCACACCACAGAGTGATACGTCAGTGCGCCGCTGATGGAGACATATCAAAGCCATGTTATTATAGGGCTGGATATGGGGGTCGAATGAATGCCTGCTTTTGTGACACCGATCTCTGCAATTATGGCTTCCAATTAAGGGCTGATTTTACGTTTGTTTTGTTGATAACCTCTTATCTATTCATTAGTTTTGTTTTCTCAGATATTATTTAAATAACTTTGTTTTCAATAGAAAAGTAGTCAAACATTTATAGCAATAGATCTCTATTTTAGTAATTTATAAATTAAATTGAATTTCTGAATAAAGACAAACAAATATTTTCATTAATTGTTTTTTGAGTTTTATCCTAATTTGGATTCAAGTGTTGTCTTATCTCTCGGATGACAAAGTATTGTCAATATTTACAAAAAGTTGGACAACAAATGAATATTTGATATGAAGAAAATCACAGCAGAAGTATAACTACATTGATATGATAGCACTCAATCATAAGAATAATTGTAATAATAATGAACATGCTCACTTGACTTATCATTGAGTATTCGGTATCTTTTGAAAATCGAGTGCCGAATAAAAGGCACTCAAATTTATTTGATGTCCAAAAAATCATTGAAAACAACTCTATTAGTTAAGATTGAAAAATGATCTTGTTCTATTGTTCAATTGAACTAGTTTCTTCTCGAACTTGATCCTTTACTAAATATACATTGAAAATGAGTCTTTTATTTGATAGTTGACTGTATCTACAAAATTACTGCAATTTGTTCACTAAAACTAACAGCGAATTAGAAAAAGTTTTTAATGTATAAAATAATTACAAATAATGACTAGATACATTTTTGCATATTCTATTGCTATTCTGTAAATTCTAGAATCTGAACTGAATAGCCATAACACTTCTTATCAAGTCATACATGTGCATGGCATGTGTGATGATATTTACCATGGTAGTGTTCGCAATAGACTATAAATGATAGAAAATTGATGAAAATCTCAAGTTTGGGCTCTAGTTTTCATACAATAGTATTTCATCGAATGTTAATTGAAAAGAAGTGCTGAAAATTGTTGATATAAACAAAATAATAAATTCTTGGAAGAGATTCTTTCAAAATTGTGAAATTGCGACACATATAGACATATAAACATATTTTCTCTTTAATTGAATCGAAATTCGAGATGAGTTTTCATATCTTATTTTGAAATAAAAGTAATAATAATTGCAATAAAAGTCTTAATTCGAGCTTAAGTTCAGAATCGGGAAAATAACAGGAATTGAATGAATTGTGAACTCAATAATTGAAATTCAGCTCAAATTTCCTTCAATTCAGGGAATATACAGTCAATCAGTATTTGATTCAACACTTTTTTGACAATTTATTTGTCGATTGAAAAAATGCACAAATCATGAGTTGCCGATCAATCATATCGACAAATATTACCTTGGTTAGTCATTCATAATTTGCAACTGTTTTTTCTGTTGATTTGTCGACTCATTATGTGTTGAGAAATATTGAGATTTTTAAAAAAGTTATAATACTTTTTAAAATTGAATTATCAATAATTTGTAAGTAATCGATGAAATAAGTGCCGAAACGGATCTTATTATTAGTTTCGACGTTATATTTGAGTCTCGATTTGAAATTCAATTGATTTTCTTCTTATTATTTGTTTTCAGACATTCGATTAGAAATGAAAATCCATTGGATTTGATGTCCATTATGTCTGCGCCGGTATTTCATCTCAATTATAGTGAACGTTATAAACGAGTCATGAATTTTTCATTTTCTTTTCGGATATAAATTAGAAATCAATGAATGGCTATAATAATAGTTGAGACCATTATGTGCTTAAAAGATGGTTAACCACTCCATCAATATTTGCAGAACATGTTTACAATTCAATGGATTCGTCGTTTTTTATCGGCCCTCACTTAACAATCATTCTTACAATTTATTAGTTCAGTATTTTGTATGCACAAATGATCTTGGTCAATCAATTTTTTTATTCTTTATCTACTTGATATAATTAGCAACTTAATTTAATCTATTCAAAAAAATAAAAATAATTGAAACTCTCTTGGTTATTTAAATTGACTCAATTTGATTAAAAATTATTTTTTGTAAAAAGTTTGAAAACGATATGAAGAATGACTTCAATAGCGTTGAGAATAAAGACTTTAATAGAGACCACAAAATGAGTTGATTTCAACGATAATTCAAAACTCTTTAAAATGACTGTGAATTCAAAGACTGTAAAGAAAAGCAAATTACTCTAAAAATATTGGCGCTCAATTTGCTTAATAACCAAGGTACCCAACATTTACAGTTAGTAAATTATTTTTTTCTGAGTCAAATAATCTTGGCAATTTTGTTTAATTAATTACAAAATTAAATAATCAAAAGTCAATATTAAACACAAACTAATGATTTGATAATCCGTTCAATTGATGACTATTTTATGTTAAAGTATTGGTTATACCACTGAATAACAGATCAATTGATTAAATCAAAGAAAAGTCATTTTTAAGACAATAACACATTTTTCAATTGATTTGAATTGAAAGACAATTAATTAATTATCAAAAATATTGACGAATATTCACATAAAAGTGTGGATCAAATATTTAATTAAGTTTTGAGACAATTGGTGACGAAATAGCGATGAAAATCGATTTACTAATCATTGCATTTGTGGTTATATTTAACATCAGTTACGGTAAGAGTCATCAGTCTTTTGAATGGCGTCTCAAATGTCCACTTAATGTCCACTTAATGTCCACCGATTATCTTCATTACAGTGGAGACAATTCAGTGTTACGTTTGTAATACACTTAAAGACAAAGACTGCGAAACTGATTCTCTGACCAATTCTGCTCTCAAAGATTGTGATGCCGTAGAAAAGGAGAGATATAATCAATACTTGAATGCCATCGAAGACAAGAAAAAAATAGAAGAGAGTCAACCCAATTATCCCGACCCTAATATGACCAACCACCACTTAAGTCTGCTTTGATTTCAATTGATTTGATAACATTTAAAGTCTTAATACTTATAGATGTCTTACAAATTGCGAATTACTCTTCATTTATGAGAACCCATAAGTTCAAGGAAGGAAAGGCCTCCCAGTGCTCTAAAATAAGCGTTTGGGGTGAGTAACACATCATTATCACTATCACTTCCATCTATTTATTCAAAAATAACTAAACATTTTTTTTAAGTCGAGGGAACCGAAAGAATATTTCGGGACTGCACTGGACTGGTCAGCAAATCCGACACCTCTGGCACTGGTTGTCATAAGATTGTGATGAGTGACTCGCGGATCAAATCAACGCAGTGTTATTGTCAAAAGGAAAAGTGTAATTCAAGTAACCGAAGACTACATTCAAACGGCTTTTGGCTCAATATTATTCTTCCGATTATCATATCTTTCGCTAATTTTGTCTTAAATTAAATTCAAAGAAATGTTTGACAAATCATTTGATAAATAAGTTTTTAATGAAATGAAAATAATTTTATTAATTAAAACAGTTTAAAGAAAACAATTATTTTCTATTAAAGGATTGTTTGATTAAATTGGACTTAAGTCGAAACGAAGACATTCTTTTGTTTCGGTTTTTGCCAAAAAGCATATTATCTTTAAAATTGATTGCATTTGTCTTCGATTTAGCCTTAATTGCTGTCAATTGCGGCAAATCTTTGTTGACATTCAAGACATCGAAAGTCGTCGATTGTGTCTCAAACTTAAAGGACTTCTTTCTTTTCGGTCTTTTCGTTTCAGTAAATGTGTTGTCATTCGGTATGTCTTCGGATTTCGACTTTGTTGTCACTTCGAAGTTAATCTCATTCAACAAATTTTCGGACAACTTTTGTACAGATTTGGTACCGATTTGTTTACTAATCTTCTGTTCGACAAATTTGTCGTTAATTTGTTTTCTCTTAATTTTATTGATTTGTTTGATATCTCGAATCGCTTTCTTCTGGTTATCGAACGACTCAATTATCGACTGCTTCGATGTCTTCGCATCGATTTCTTCGGGCTCTGAATCTTCTTCTGATAACAAATGAGTGTCCATTTTGTCAGTAATTATCTGTTGAAATGATTGGCGAAAGAACTCAATTAAAACTCATTTAAATGTAAAAACAGACGAAAAGCACGTTTCAAATCAATGAATGTTTTGAGCAAAACATTGAACTGAACGCCACCTCTCGTCCAATATTTACAACTCTTTATATTCTTGTCTCAAATTCTTATAATTAATAAGCAAGGTTATTTCACGAATAATTCGTTTAATTTATTTTAACTCAAGATTAAAAGTTCAGAAGAAAAAGGTTTTGAAAGACTTTAAATTAAAAATCATTTGATTCCAAGAAATATTATTTTATATTATTTTTTAATCAAATCAATAAAACTGTAATTTTGAATAAAATTTTAGTTTTCAAAAGTGTGTAACAAATTGATAGATGAGTTCATTTGATTGCATTTTTATCGATCAAAGTGTCATTCATTCATAAAAAGGTCAGTTTTTTGAGTCTATCTCTCACTGACTGTAAAGCTTTCAAAACGAGTGAAAGTGAGGCCCAGTTTTTAGTAATTTTCAGTTGAAAAAAGTCGACAAAAAATTTCAAACAAAGAAATCATTTTTAAGTCAATTCTTCTATAAATTGATTTCAATTTATTGTCTGATAATTGTCTGATATTCTTCTGAGGTCTTAGTTATGGCGACAGTATATCGAGATTTGACTCAAATGAAGGTCTGTCCGTACAATCCGGCGCACAGAGTGAAGGCCAGTCGTTATCAGTCACATGTGTCCAATTGTGCCCAACAGTACGCACTCATGAGTTTGAAGGTCTGTCCATTCAATGCCACGCATCGCATACCCGAAGACCACTATTCAGAGCATGTGATCACTTGTCCCGACAATAATATTCGGTCGGAACTGTTTATCAAAGCAGAAAAGGGTGAACCCAAGGAAGAGGAGGAGTCTTTGATGCCACACAAAGACCTTTGGATTGACCAATACGTAGAAGTGACGACTTCCAAGAATTATGACATTCTTAAGAAGGAATCCATTACTGCAGAAGAGCTCTATGAGCGACGTTTCAAGAGTGGAGAAGACACACACTTCTTGGACAGTATTTATTTGCATAAAATGTCTTACGAACAGAGGAAGAAGTATCAGACAATGTGTGTCGAGAAAATCAGAGAAATCGCTAAAGAAGATGAAGATATTGTGGACATCGAAACCTTTGCTCGTAAACAGAATTCAAATGATTGGAAAACAAATAGAGATGGAGTGGCGCCGCCATCAGCCGCTCCATCTCCGCTTGACTTACGTCCACCAAATGTTTTGGATCCGTTCGGAAGGAATACTGATATTTCGGGCAATTCAGAGACACAAACGCTTGTCGGCAGATATCGCGGAGCGGGTATCGGAAGAGGCACTCCTCTGAAGAACAAAGCCATCTCTCTTCACGAAAATTTTTAGACGATTGACAAACAAATACTCGAATAATATATTTAATCGTTATTTTTATTACAAATGATTCGATAACTAATTATCAATACTTTAATATATAATCAAAAAGTGATTTTTGCTTTAAATTTCTTTGTTTTTCGTTTTCAATGATCTCAAAATTGGATTAATTTTGTTCTTAATTTTGAAAATAAATGTATTCATAATTCGTAGCGATTATCAGACAAGAGAGTGAATTGAGGTCTAATCCAATTGGTCTCGGATTTGATTGCCCGCAACAGACAGAAAGCCATTAGTCCTCCAAATGTTGTAATCGATATAACGATTGCAAAATAGAGGCAATAGTTTTGATAATTTCTGTATCCGAGCGCCACAACTATTGAGATAATCAGACAGAATATTACGTAAATATCAATTAAGCACTCGTTTTGTCGGACGGCCCCCAACACTGCCATCGATGCCATTATAACAGTTGAGACAACTGTCACAATAAGAACTGCCTTCCGAGTGGACAACGAATACATCAATTCATTGATTGGCAATTCTGTGTTACGTAACAGTCTTTGTCGGATCAGTTCCTGTTCTTCGTTCTTAAATTCTTTCCACAACTGTTTGAAGACGAAGAATGCGATTCCGATTACAACCAAATTAATGACAATTAGTGTCCATTTTGTTAATTTAATCGATAACTTCTTTTCGAAGCATTTATTGGTTATATTAAACACAATTAAATCAAATGTTTTCTTCATTTCATCTGATTTTCAGTTTTATTGCAGAAAACACTCGACTTTTGCTAAAAATAAGTGAAAATATGATTAAATGAATTGAAGGCTTATTTATTCAATTTATTTAATCTCTATTTATGCGTAAAAACGGATTCTCTTTGAAAACAATAATTGTTTGAATAAATTATTATTCTATTCATTGAAATTCAATGCAATTCCGATTCTGAATGTTATGCAATGACTTCGAGTAAATTAATTGAAGCAAAAAATTAATTTAAATTTTGTTTTTCATTTTATTCTTCAAATAAACAAAATCAATATTTTTGTG
>JAQGCQ010000821.1:0-11619 GCA_034699945.1 Chamobates pusillus
TTTGAATTGAAAATATCCGATGAACTTTTGTGCCGAATATTTAAGAAATATTTGCGAATAAATTAGAAATATATCACTTCTTTTATTGATTGTTGATGTGTTGATTGCGAATGTCAGGCACAGGCAGCACAGGTCTCGTCAATGGAAGCACTGGTAACGTCTCAACAAATGGTAAGTCAGCCACAAATGGCACTCACTATTCATTAAACCCCAGCGAAGTGGCGGCAGTTAAGCAATTAATTGCTGGATATCGTGAATCGGCGGCATTTCTTCTGCGCTCAGCCGACGAATTAGAACAGCTTATACTCCAACAAAACTAACGGCTCTCAACACTAACAACAAAAAAGTATTCAAAGTTTTTATTTTCGACGGTTTCTGTCGATTGATTTCATTTGAAATTTTTTGAATGAATTTATTTTATGTCTAAGTTTTAAAGACTGAGATATAAAGAGATTCTATTGATTAAAATGTTATGAAAAATCTTATTCGTGTTTGTTATCAATTAAATTATTAAATTAATCTTGGTGTGATTTTATGTGCAATTCTTATTTGCATTCAATTTATTCATTAATTTCTATTTAGTAGAGAATAACAAAAATGTGAATTAAATTTAATTAATCTCTTCTTAATTCCGAATTAAAGTAATAATTATTGAAATTTTTTCTTTGAATCAAAATATTGTCTGAAAAGTTGTTAAACAATGAATTCATTTATAAATACGACACAAAAGGAGAAAAAACTTTTTTGTAAAATATTATTATATAAAAAACATATCAATTAATATATGAATGTAATAATTGCTTCATTACTATAATTATATATCGATGAAAGTGAATGAAAGACATGATTAAAGCCTCGCTTCAATTCTACCTCATATTTCAATTATACGACATATCATTGTTTTTGTTTTTCTCCGCCAAACAACAAACTCAAGAATTTTGAGTGCAATCACTCTTTCATATGGTTTCCCAAAAAATTATCTTAATATAAATATGTGGTGCAACTGATTTGATAAAGCTAAATGTACATGTTTATTGTAATAATCATTTATTTAAATCTAGTCATATGATAAAAACATAATTTACTAAATCCTTGAATTAGTGTTAAAATATTATTTTAATTTCTTTGAATATATTTGTTATAACGTTTCGACCATTCATTGAATAATAAATTAAATTAATTTTAAAAAGTTTTAAACTGCGTTTTATTTAATTAAAAATATGCAGGATCTATTTTCAAGATCCTGCATATTATATAACAGACGGAAGTTTTATATATAATTATGCTGGATTGTTTCAAAAAAAGCAAGATAACATATTATGCTTTTGGATTATCTATTAGAGAATTTTTTTTAGAGAAAAATGAATTATTCAATCGATAAAACAATTATATTATGTAAGTCTTAAACTCATAATTAGGAACTATCTCTGTTTTGAATGTGTGGAAGGACTGCATCCAACTTTCAAATTCTTGATGTCCTTACAGTGCGTTCATTTCGATACTAATATGACATCTATTGGTTGCCAATCGAACAAATACTTGGTTTATCTTGGTATGACCTTGTTAGATTTATATTGGACTTATAGCATAAGTTATGCTATAATTTAGAGTAAATGTAAAATTCTTCGACGAAAATAGAATCGATTTTGAAAATAATTAATTTGAAACTAATGTTATTCGAGTTCTCAATAATTAGAAAGTTTAATAAATGAAAATAATAATAATAATCGCAATATTTTCACCGAATTTTCATTTGAAAGCTTTTTAAATATATTTTTTGATATCACTTTTATGTAAAACTATTCGAATAATTAATTTTCAATTTTTTCAAATATTTGCCTTTATTTCGACATAAACTCAGAATTGTATATCATTTGCAATGTTTCAAAATTCGTATTTTATTCAAGGATTTAAGCATTTCTTTCCTTTTGATTGATTTGTACTAGCAATATTATTAACTATTTGACGATAAACTATAAACACGTAATAATATTAAGCCTTCAATAATAGACAAACATTAATATAATTGTGTTTCCTATCAATAGATAATATTTTTGTTTATATTTCAATTTTATTGTTTTGTGAAAATACGAGACGACTACTAATTATTGGATAATTTTTCAAAAATACTTTGAAAAAACGTATGTCTAATAAATCTGATAATTTTCATTCATAAATCGTAAGACAAAATTCCTTTAAAGTTTAAATTATTGTGATTTAAAAAATCCCGTTTTATCTGATAAAATGTTTGTAAAAATAGTTTATTTATTTACATAAAATATATTAAAATTGTTTAATTATTTCATTTCAATGAAATTCCATAAAAACTCATTGAACTCATATATTAATTGATTGAAATAATTAATATATTTTTCAATCAAACAGTGTTTGAAACTCAATCAGAAATCGTCTGAAACAACATTTTATTCGATTTTTATTGTAAACAAAATTTTTGTTTTATTTTTTACACATTGCAGAGGCAGTAGTGCCAAGGACAGCTCATGCTCTTGGCTATTAGTTCACTTGAATGTTTTAATTGAGGTTTAATTAAATTAAAAATATTCTAAAATTTTAAAGAGTGCTCTCAAAAAATGGTATTATATTATGTGAACAATACTTCTGTCGATACGACTACTGTTTGAGTGAATGCATTGAATTGACTCTGAATTCAGTGATTGTGAGAGTATTGAGAGAGAGAGTATCGCAATATCATTAAAACTCATTAAACTTATCACTCAATTATAAAACAAATTAAACTGTGATTGCAGTCCATTCCTATCTATTTTAATCTGTTTTCTAAATTAAACAAAATATTTGAACTATTTTTTTGTTTGATTTGAATGCAAAATAGTTTTATTTAAATATTAGTGACAATTGACTGAACACTCATTAATTAAAATTCATTTATTAATAGTGTTATGAAAAGTCTCGTTCAGTTCACATGACTTTGTGGTTATGAGAACATAAAATAATTAGTATTTCGAGTTTTAAACCATAATTTGATTAGAGTTTTGAGGAAAAATGAGATAATAAAGTGCGCTCTCTATCGAACTGAGCCTTATATCAAATTATTGATTAATATATTTTTTGATAATTTTCAGTCCAAAGAAAGTACAAAAAGCAGTGTTTCATTCGTAGTGTGAGATACGAACTGACAGAACAGTCATCGATTCCATACAATCCATACAACGATCCTTTTATTAGTGCAATGTTTTTGTGTTCACAACTGTTTTGAAGCGAAATAATTGTAATTATATTTTAGTTAATTGTCTGAATGGGAAGATTACTATGGATTACATGATTAATACGGTCGCCGCCAAAGTTGGCTGCAATGAGAATGCACTCAGACTTATACTGTCGGCTCATTTAGGTATTTATCAAAAAAAAAAATAATTCTGTGTTATTCTGAGTGCAAAACTCAACTTTGGTTATCGATATTCAATATTTTGTTTTCTGAATATAATTTTTTGTTATTCTCTGAAATACTATTCTATCCATTAATGAAATGAAAAATTGAAGCCAACCTTTGATTTGTTTGACAGGATATCCACTCTGTATTCTATACAATATATTTCTGGCCAACAAACCAGTGGTTTATAAGCACTTGTATTATATAAGTTGTGGACTATTCCTGTGTTACTTCAATTACGGTAAGAATTGTTGTCATTATATTCGTCAACATTTTCATCGATTATTTATATAAATAGACATTAATTTGTTTCAATTGATTTGTTTTTGTATATTATTTGCAGGAATCGATATAATTCATTCTCTGGTGAACTGTCTCTTCGTTTATACGGTGTTGACATTAATCGGACCAAAACGAACAGCAGTTGCACTAAACCTCACATTTTGTATGGTATGCCTCCCATTACTGTCCATTAATCGAAATTTAATTAATTAATACAGTTATGAGGTATGAGTGGACCAACCATTTAGTGATCAAATTGTTTGTTCTGTTTATCTCTAAATTAGACATATCTTTTGTGGGGATATTATGTGACGCAAATCGGGTCAGAATACAGTTTTACGTGGACTATACCTCAGTGTGTGCTCACACTTAGACTCATTGCACTGACATTCGATGTCTATGACGGCCATCGAAATGCAAAACTGAGTTCAGCCTCGCCTACAGTTCAGGCAAAACGTTTACATTCATCGGAAGCTAAGCCTATCAATGAGGACACAGCTGTGGAAAAGTGTCCGACTCTATTGGAACTGTTGTCTCACTCATACTTTCCCGGATCATTCCTCATCGGACCACAAGTCAAGTATAAGACTTACTTGAAATACATTAATTCCAACGAAAACTTTCTTCCGAAATGGTATTCAATTATTCAATGTTTGCTTTAAATTTGAATTCTATTAAAAATATATTTTTCCAATAAATCGAAATTTGTTTTGTTTGCCAAAACGCACAGTTGGCTTCCAGGAGTCACTCGTTTGGTTGTGGGCCTCATATATTTGGCGAGTTATCAAATCGGTTCCAATTATTGGCCCTTTCAGTACCTGAACTCACAAGAATTCGTGAGTTTTGTTTGACATTTAATATGAATTCAATTTTTTTAATCAAAACATAAGAATCTAAGTCTGAACTCATTTTCTTTGTTTTACATCCCTTTGCGTGCAATTCAGAGCTCGTATGGATTTTTTATGAAAATGACTGTCCTTGCCATCATAACCAAGATTCAAATGTGTAAATACTTGTCGGGTTGGCTCATTGCTGTAAGTTTACTGTGAACTATACTCTCTTGTGATTCCTATAAATCTGTTCTTAATATTGCAATTTTATTAGACTTTTATAGAAAATGCCTTTTTATATGTAAATGCATTGAAAGTCATTTAAAGAATAGAGTGTTTTGCCATTAATAGCACAGAATATAGCATTTTGTCTTCATTTAAATATTAATGTATTGGCCATAGAATTGATTTTTAGGGCTGTCATCTCTTACCAAATGTGATGATTGATTGGCATTCAATCAATATATTTATCTAATAAAATGAATTTTCATTAATACTAAACTAAAACTTAAGCCAAAAATAATTCAAAAGAAAACGTTTCAATCAAATCAATAAACACTTTATTCGACACTTTGAGTGCAGTTTTGTTACAAAAATTATACAATAATTGTTTGTTTTTGGTTACTCTCTAATTAATAGGAAGGGGTTATAATAATATCGGGCGCATCATATGACGAGAAAACTGGTTCGGTATACGAGTGCTCTAATATTCAAATAATCAAATACGAAACGACCGCCACTTTTGGTGGACTCATTCGTTCATTCAATTTGACGACCAATGAATTTGCGGCCAAATATCTCTTTAAGAGACTCAAGATTTTGGGTTCGCGAACAGCCAGTCATTTTATCACCCTTACTTTCCTGGCCAGTTGGCACGGATGGAAGACGGGTGAGCCCTTTCCATTCCATAACGCCCACACTTTATTAAATCCAATCGATATCTTAAAACCTTTTTCATCACTTTTACTATAACTCTGATATTCATATTCCAGGCTATTATATAACGTTTGGTATGGAGTTTCTCATAATGAAAATGGAATGGGAGGTAACCAACATTTTCACCTCTTCTTCTCAAATAAAACTATAATTCACTTTTGTTTCGGTCTGTCATTAATTTTTGATCATTTTTTTTGTTTCGATCTGTTTTTGTGTAAAATGAATAGGTGTTGACTCTATTGAATTCGTGGCGCAATAAAAACAAAACGATTGATCGTATTCTGAGTGCCTTTTATATTCGTTGGCCACTCCTCATATTAATGCGAATTTACACCATTTATATGTTTGGCTATTGTTTGGTTCCTTTCATTTTACTCACATCTGACCGATGGATACCCGTATTGTCTCAGCTCTACTTCTGCGGTCATATAGTTTACGGCACCTGGAGTTTGGTAACACTACTCTTTCCCTTCTTAGTTAAGGTTAAACAACAATAAAACAAAAAGAATGCAATTATTTGTTATTTAATGAAATGTAAAGAAAGGATTTATGAAAAATCCAATATTAATGCAAAACAATTGTTTAGGACTTGAATGCAATCCTAGGAATAAAATTGGAGATTATTTTTGCTTTAATGTAAATACACTCACATTTGAAGAGAAATTCTAATTAATATAAATTTCGTAAAATTGTATCGAAAGTCCTTTATCTCAATATCTCTAACCATCGCTGAGATCAGGAAAAACATTTCATTAACTTTTGTTTTTTTTAGTTATTTATAGCGAATAGTTTTATAGAAATATTTTGTTGAAACAAAAATTGATACTCAAATGATTTGGAAAACAATTTAGTCTTCAAATGAAATAGTTTTTAATATCTCAGTGAAAGCGAAATGACATTTATTTAAAGGAATTTAAATCTGATTTTACGGTAATTATAATAATTATAATAATTGTTATCAATTTTTAATTTATATATTCTTATTATTGGAAAACACAAAATGAATATTTTGTTTGATAAATAGATGAATAGAGCAAGTTTATATTTAATCAAAATTTAAATATTGATTTGCAAGAGTCAACAATTCTAATCAATTGTGATCTCTATAGCCTTGGCTTTTGTCAATTAAAAGACAATTTTTAGTTTCAATCAATTGACTCATAAAGAGTTAAACTCAATATTTCCGACAAAAAACACATAAATTATTCATTAAATGATAAATTAATTTAAGAGTAAATTATTTTATTAAAACTTAATTTTAAAGAAATATTTTTGACTGCAATACAATCACTCAAACTATTAATTCAATCAATGATTTAATTAAAAAAAATAAAATATAATAACTTTTTTTGATTGAAAGACATTTATTGGTTCAATAAATACATTATTTGTTAATTTGGTCGATGATTTTTGAGGCCAATTAATTATCATCTTGGTTCAATAAAATATAAACTGATTACAATAATGATAAAAACGTTTCCGATTAATCATTTTCTTATAAATAGAATTATCGCTAAATTATCGCTAAACTTATCTAAGAATTTCTGAATTTATCTTTTCTTCGCAGAAAAAAGCTTGTGATTAACTAATATTTCACGAATGAGCTTGATTATTAATATTCAGGGCATATTTCAATTATATATTTGAATAATTACCATAAATTAATACTGAATTATGCATTGATTAGATTTTGATAACGACTTAAAACTTCAGTCATAATTTGAATGACAATATGAATGACAATGTGAATGACATTGCTCAATTTATACTCAATTTATACTCAAATGCTGATCACATATTACTTGTTTATTCTACAAATAACTGATTATAAAAAACATTGATCTAAGATGAGATAATAAACATCAATGTCATATAAAGTGAATGTATCTAGATTATTACAACTTAAAAGACATTCGGAAATTGAATGACAAACAAATGAATGTTTATAATGACAGTCAATGAGAGTGCGCTCACATTTTCACATCTTTTGATAAAAAAATAAAGTATTTCTTTAAATGAATGATAAATTGCTTTTTAAAAAAAAGTTTATTTCACAGCTTTAAACTCAGGAATGACTTTAAGGGGGCTTTCCTTTGAATTCAAAATCTTTGAAAATTAGCCAAACTTTTGGGGAAAAAATTGTAGGAATTTTTATAGTGGACCCCAAAGTAGAAGAAGTGCGATCATTGATCATTGTTGATCTTGGTTCAATTGTTATTCATATGATAAAAGTGAATATTGATTTGTAAATCAAACAAAATATTGTCGTTTAAGTGGATTCGGTGGGAAATGAGCGGAATCTCCGATTTATGAGAAATTCATGAATTCGAGGACAAAAAGATAGCGTCGACTGACTGTATGTCAAACAAATTAATTAACTTTCAATGCTATGAATACCGACTATAAAAGTAGAAAAATAGGAATCTGTCCATTCATTTGTGTTTTATGTTTAATGTCAAACAGAATTGATTTTCCATAAAATCTTTGCAATGAAAAGCCATTACATGTTATTATTGTTGGCTGTAATGGCATTCCATTTGTGTTGGTCTCAAGTGAGGACTGGTAGGCATTTACTCGGAGAAGAACCTTATATTCCGTATCACCACAAATGCGTCCAAAGTTGTGAGGGATCCGCATATAATGGTCTGCAAACAAAATGGAACTGTTGTTCAAAAGGATGGCGCAAATGCTGTAAATTCTTCTAAAAATCAATTACAAAGAAATATTGTTTTCACCATGCTCGTTTTCTCAATTTGACAATCCTCTGAAGCGATTCTATTTCCATTCAATAACTCATTGATTCAAGTGATGACCAAGCTCCAATACATTATTGATCAGGTAGTGCTGTACTGTCAGCTCAATATAAGAAGAGTAGTGTCTTTTCAAGTTTTATTGTTTAGTTTCTCACATCAATCATACAATCATTTAAAACATGTTTTCAATAACCGATTCATTGAATAAGAATGAGTCAAAATGAGACCAAGGTTATTTCCTTGCTTTTACCAACTTTTTTGTATACTTTAGGAATAGAATAGACTTAAAAAAATAAAGAATGTCTTCTCAACTGTTTATAATTCTTTAATTTATTGCTTATTTGATCTTGATATTTTCTAGAGATCAAATGAACATTATAAATCAACGTCGTCTTTTAAACAAGCAAAGTTTTAGGCTTTTGTTTGTTATTTAATGGAAGTTCATTATAGAAGTTGAAGTGTTAAGCAATATAATGCAACAATAAAGTAACTTGCTCTTATTCTCCAATATCAAATGCAAAGAATACATTAGCGAAATTAATTGCCCTACCACAGTTTTGCCATTTATTACCATCTCTTTTGTTAAAAATAAGAAAGATTTTCGAAAATTTATTAAAGAATTAAAATTTATGAAAAACTTTCCCTTTTATTGTATTAGAATTGATGTGAAATCGTGTTTAGAGAGACTTCACTCAAATGATTGGTTACAAAGTTTATGATCGCTATAATCGTGATATTTGTGTCGATCGCTAACAACAAACACTAATTCTATTGAAGGAAAATACTTACGAAAACTTAGGTTTTATGTCATATTTTGAGACACAAATAAAGAGTTATGTTTTGCTTAAAATTAATTAAAGTTAAAGAAAAAAATTGAGCTCATGTTTTGAAAATTCAATGAATTATTAATGAATTACTTATCTCTTAAAGACTGAACAAAACTAAATACTTTTAAGAATTACTAAAAACAAATTCAATTCAAGTAAAGATCGATTACTCGTAAAAAAATCTTCAAAATTCCTAATGAACTGAAATAAAGATTACGATTTTTTTCTTTATGAATGAGAGCATAAAAAAAGTAATTTTACGGAAAATTTCTTTTCTGAATACAAATGTATAATAAATTGATAGCAATGTTTCAACAAAAACCAAATGACTTATTCATCTAATTTTGTTTAAATAAAGCAAATTAAGACCATATGAAGAGTTACGGCAATAGACAAGAAGTGGTTGAGGGAAAAAACGCACTTGCTCAGTGGATAACACTTTTAAACCCTGGACGAGTTGCTGACACACTAAATTTATATTATTTCAACTATGCCAATTATTGCCCAAAACGTTATTGATGTTTAATATTATTCATACAAACACAACAGATCAGCATCTAGCAAAGTTTTGCAGATAAGTAAACATGTTCAAACAAGTTTATTTCCATTAAAAAGGGTGTGAAATGTTATGCAAAACTGTAACGTCGTGTTTGTATGAGTTATGAAATGATAGCCCAACAGACAGTTGTGTGGTTTGTCTACAAATGTATTGAATTGAATGCAAAGCAATGCACTCAACGCTAACAAACACTACAAAAATGGTGTAATTTTTTGCCAAAAAACACTTCACTTCATTTAATTGTGATTTAAATTATTTAATATTTTTAATAATAATTTTTTTAAGAGTTTAAAAACTGCCAAAACATAACATTTATTGTTTGTCTCTCAATATTATTATTTATATATTTTTTACAAATATGTTCACAACAAATATATTTAGTTTTATAGTAAATATATTTAATACTAAATAATGGATTGATTATGGATTTGGTGTAAAACTCCACTCAAAATACACTGAAAAATAAGAGATTTACTCAAAACAAAAGCCAATTATTTTATATTTAATTGTTTATTATATTTAAATGTGAATTCAATCAAAGTATTTATTAGTTTTAAAGTTAATTATTGAGTTTTGTGGCGAATATTTCATTAAAATCATACGACAAAAAACCGTAAGAAATGATTCAATCATTTTACTATTATTTCAATTTTGCATAAAATTAGTTATTTTTCAAACAAATGCCAAATAAATCAAATCCAATGATATCTGATGTCAAATATACAGTCAATTGATTTATAGGAAGAATTTTAAATGTATTTTAAGGCCTAATATTTTTACGGATCATTTGAACTACTCTTTCAAATGAGTCATATTTTTCTCGTAAATATATTTCATTTATTTCTGAAAATTCATTTTTAATACAATTTTTGGCAAACTTTAGCATATTTTCCACTATTTTGGGGTCAATTTTTTGCTCAAAAATTAAAAAAAATGTTCTTTGAACTTATTTTTAGTCCTTTATATTCCTTTTAATTGAATTGTTATTATATTAATTGATTGAATTGTTTGACCCATTGTTTAATTAATTGAAAAAATTATTTAATTAGTGTTCACTCAAAATGACATTAATTTGTTAATTGTTTTGATTGAACGAAACAATCGATTCATTCATTCATAACATCTTTAATTCAGAGATCAAACAATAAATGAGTTATATTTCTCTTAATTAACTAATAAAAAGTGGTTTTAATTATCGTTTCAATGAATATTCATTAAAACAAAAAAATAGCGACAATTATTTGACACTTTTGGCCGTTATATGAGTTAAGCATTGAATCAATTAAAAAAAGAGCCCAAAAACCAAAAGAATAAAAAATGTAATAAAAAATAATTACTAAAAAACAAAATAATTTTCTAAAATTGGATTTTGATTTACAGACAAAATACCGCTTTTCGTAAATGAGTTAAACATTAAAATAGTTTCTCAAAACAACAGACTCTCTGATTAAGAGTTAAAATATAGTTTAAAATATTTTTAAAAACTTTATTTCTAAACATTAATTAACAGTTAGATTATAACAGAAGTCAGTGTAATGTTTGCCTCCCTTTCCCTTCGCTAAACATTTTTTTGTTATTAAGATATTTATATCTGCTTTTTGTGATATAAAACAATTAAATATATTTTTATGTTATGTATAGTAAAGACGTGTATGTCTTGAGTTGTGTGGATGTCATGAGTGGTGACCCGATTCGCACTAAGAGTTAACCGAATATTAAAAGATCTAAACTTTTAAATTATATTAACATTTTTTGAGATATTTTTCTCGGCTTTTAATCGACGAACACATTCCGGTCTATCAATCAGTAGTGTCTTAAATACATCTTTAGTTGTGCTGTCCTTTAGAATCAATATCTGCCTGTTTTTCGTCAGTCATACAAAAGAAATGCTTTAATAATAACTATTATTAATAATAGTAACGAATAGTAATGTTTCGGCAAAACTGGAAATACATATAATATTTGTTGTGATTTAATTCATGCATAGAATATGTGACGAAAAATTGTTAAACTTTTCTTCATT
>JAQGCQ010000822.1:0-11611 GCA_034699945.1 Chamobates pusillus
ATATGAATAGCATTAATAAATATAACGTATTATAAGATTGGGTTGATTTTGTTAGTACACACATGTAATTAACATTATTCCCGTTTTGTGTCACTAAAATTCAACGTTAATTTGGAGATCGGGTGGAAATCATGGAAAGTATGCAATGTATGCAATGTTGCGTTCAAATGGCAAACGAGGATTTCATGAGGCGTTAAATTCGACGGCTTTTCAAATTGAATTTATGTTACAAATTATGCGCTCTTTTATAGACTTTATTTAACAAATTAAATGAATTTTCATTTTCGTTGAAATTACAAAAAGTATTACACGAATTAGAATAAGTTATTTGAGTTATTTGTAGCACAAATTATGATGAGTCGAGGAAACGGCAAAATTACACATACATTGTTGAGTCGATAGCTAAACACATGCATAGCTATCAGATGGAGAGATGCCTTTCCTATTCTTAACTCAAGTCCTAATTGTATGCAAATGAGATCTCAGCGGTGCTATAAAGCGTTTATCGCTTCAATTTGTCAGCTTTTCTGTCGATTATAAGCATCTCATTAATCGTCTCAATGTATATGATTTTCAGAGTAACTCCAATATAGCTTCTAATTAAAGAGCGCACCACTAATCTCGTTAAATGTGAGCCCAATCGCCAATTATGTCACAACTGATGCTTTGTTTGCGATTCTTCTTTCGATCTCTTCTTTTAATTTTCTTTCCCTTTCATTGAATTTCATCTCATTTAAAGTCCAGACCTCTCGTTATTTGGACTAACATTGAACTCATCCATGTTCATTGTCAATATAGGATCACCGTGTTCTCTCCCTCCCCACTCATTCATTGTTAAAGAAGTATATATAAGGTCAAATAGTTGATAATTTTATTTGAATATTAAAATTGATGCTTAAGTTAATGAAATAAATTTACAGTCAATTAAATTATATTGAAATTAATTTTCAGTTTTAAGATTCAAATCGAATGAATCGAAGAATTTGTGAAAATATATTTTGTTTTGATTTTATAAAAACAAATTTAAAAATAAAGAGTAAGCAATGATTTGATTGAAATCAGTTGGGTATGAGCTCAGGTCAATTAGTGAGAGGAGTGCTCAGCTTTGATAGCAATACAAATATATTGCGGAGAATTTTTTTTTGTCAAACTTTGAATTGCGAGCAACGAATCGATCAAATATTGCAAAATAAATTGGTTTCGCTCGAAGGCGAAGGCATACCATTTAATGGTTGGAATGCCATCGAAATCAGCGAACAGTAGAGACAGACGAAAAACAGTACAAACATTGGCCGACAGTTATTAGATTAAGTCAACAAAAATGCCATTAAATTGGAGAATATTGTTCGTGTTTTTCAAAATTTTTATATAGTTGTATACAATTCGTATTTATATATATTATATATATTTACAGTATTTATATTTATATAGAGTTTATATTTAGTTATTATTAGCAAAGATTGAGATATTATCGAACGTATAATACATTTGGAGTTATGTCTCAATAAAGACAATCAATTCTCAGCTGACATAAGGCCTGTAAAAGGTTTCGGTTACCACCGGATGACTGTTAGAAGATGTCATCGAATAGTTCTTTATTGAATTGTTTGCACTTCGGGCGCATTCAGCCAAATGTCGGGCCCCTTCCGATGTCCAACTGGACACTGGAAGGCCTACTGTCGATGTCGTTGGAACAGGAGATGTGGGAGCGCTCATACTTAAGTCACTGATCGTTATCTTTGATGACTTGGATGGCTGTTCATTGCCTGAAGTGCTGAATGAAATTTGTATTTTTGATGATTTATCCGAAACGCAATCATTGATAGAATTACTTGATTTCTGGTCTGAATGTCCGGTAACTGACATGTTATTAGGTTTGTGGTCGTTTGAGTTGGAGTCAGTCTTATGTTTGGACTCCTGTTGCGCTTTTTTGCTGCGCTTCCATTTCATGCGACGGTTTTGAAACCATATTTTTACCTAAAAATAAATTTGTTTTCAAATCACTAATAGATTGTGTTTTCGTTGAGTGAAAGCAATCAAAACAAATGGATATCGAATGCAAATAACAAATCAAATTCAGAAAACTTGTGATAAGTTTTATATGACATGAATTAAGAAGATTAAGATAATAACTACTGTTTTCCTGAAAAATCAATTAGTAATATATATGGTGTATATATGTGAGCACCAAATTCTTGAGCAAAATTAACACATGAGGTCTTAACCACTTCTCAATGAAAGCTTGAAATCGATAAATAATAATCAAATGCTTAAACTTGTGATAAATATTGCGATAAAAGTTATTCACAATTGAATTCTTGTGAATTGAGTGCAAATTCAAAGAACAAAGTCTATTCAAAACTAATATTAAACATAAGGTATCATAAAGTACACTATCATCACAATATAGTATCATATAGTATCATGTTCAATCAATACATTAAAACCTTTTCCTACGGCTCACGGAATAATCATTTATTCGAAAACTATCCCTCGGTTTACAATTCATTGATCGAAATCATATCAAATCAAACATTTAGTGAGTTATGAGTCGAAGCAAAAAATGCTATCATAAGACTAATCGGACGCATATCTCATATCAATTCATATAATAATCGATTTTGATTTAAGGCCACAGAAAATGCTCTTTTGGTCACTTTATACCCAAATTGGGTTCATTTAATCCACGTTTTTATTTATAGAACTTATGGTTTATTCTGTGTCTCACTTATAATGCGAAGCAAAACAACTATTTGTTCATTCATTTGAATATAAAACTAAACTAACATTTAACTCATCTGTCGTTCACAACAAACAATTAGAAAATGAAGAAATTTAATGATAATTATTGAGATCATAACCTGTTATCCATTTTTGTATAATTAAAATGAAATTTAATTATAGTTTTATTTAAAGTTATCAATCAATTTTGAAAATTCTTCATTTGATTATTGTTTGAATGATTAATAAATAAATAATTGAATAAAAGATATTTAGAAGAGACAGAAGGGAGAAGAGGGAGAGAGGCATAGATAGTAATGCAAAATAAACAGACCTGCAATGTATACAAACAGATGAGTTAATTATAATTATAACAAATTTAGGAGTTTTGATATTTAATAATATATTGAAAGCGGAGGTCTATTGAAGGCGTTTAGACTTAATTAATGTTTGCCATCAATATATATACGTATATATAAAGAATAGTTTGTATTGTCTTTGCTCTCCATTACAGACTTGGGATTAATGGATGTTTTGCATCGCTATTAGCCATTAAGTGTGAGCTAACGGAAGATGCAAATTACTGACAGGAAATTATTCTAATTAAGAGCTGATCGCTCACCAAATGATGGCATCGTTTTATTGTTTGCTTTGGAGTTCGCTTTAATTCTCATTGTTTGCTGTCAACACAACAGCCTTTCCTTATGAACTCACAGTCTCTTTCACTCATTTTCTATTCTGTGCTCTAATTCTGTTCATTTACGCGATTCTAATCTAATTTATTCTCATTTAATTGTTTCTGTCTCTCAGATGACATTCCGATATAAATATCGTCGGAATAACTAATTAACTAATTTGTAGATTCATTTGAATTGATTAACGAATAAAACCTTTTCATGATTTCCGACTAAAACACTATTTTCGAAACTGATTTCATCTTAACTTTTATTTAATATAATAATTGATATCTCCTTTAAGTCAATCAAATAATTTTCAAATCCTATCAATTATTTGATATTAGAGAACAATATTTAATAAAATCTCATCATTTGATTGAATAACCAAAACAATAACAAATTCATTGAGTTTTAAAATTATAAAACACTTTTATAATATTCACTCAAACTATAAATTTGACCAAGATATCATATACACTCCGATTCTTTAATACATGTATTCTAACAATTGAAGTAAAAATTAACTCTCATTAGAAATGTAAGGACTACTCAGGAAATTGTGATTTAATGATAAAGTGATAGACTATGGATAGTATGGATAGTGATTGAGTTAGTAATGAGTTAGTAACGATTACCTGTGTTTCGGTGAGCATAAGATTAGTGGCGACTTCGAATCGTTTTGGTCGGGACAGGTATTTATTCATTCGGAACTGATTTTCTAATTCAAGCAGTTGTTGACTCGTGAATGCAGTCCTCGGGCGCCGTGTTTTGCCGATGACCGCCGCCTGTGCCTGACCTATAAGATGTTCTGCTGTTTAATTGATATTTCATCAAATGATTATTAATTGGAAATATTGAGTATAACATACATAATATAGTAATCAAATTTTGAATAATGTTATGAATTAAATGAAATGAAAAGCAATGCAAATGTGAGTTAACGCTGAGGGCTATGCTATGCCTATGCTGTGCCTATGCTATGCTCTCCACTAAATTTGTTTGCAAAGAATTTCACTGAATTTGACAAAAATAATCAATGAAATAGTAGTGAATCCAAGATTAAGAGTAACTGGATTTGGTTGTCAGCAAAATAAACAAAAATTTCAAATTAATTTCATTTCTAATGTGATTAAATTGAGTGAAATGCAAATCATTGAACAAATTTCGATGAATTTTCAAAATTGAATTAAACGAGAAATTACTGAACGCTTTGATTATTATTAAGCTTTGAGTGAAATCCAAAGTATTATGATTTGAATTATTTGAATCAAATTGAATGACCGTATAATGTATTTGCTTTGTGTTGTCTAATAGTTGTGCTGCACCCGTGCTGTGCTGTTTTGTGCTGTGTTTTGCTCTGCTTTACTATTCAATAGTGTTAAGTGAAATCTTGGTCATCAGCTCAACCATCTGTCATCGATATACCACTTATTCACTTATAGTGTGACTCTCCCGCACACCCACTATATATAGAGAATGAAAGCCTCATGAATTGCTAATGTCATCTCCCGATTAGAGTGAGAGCACCCGTCATACCATCCAAACCTCTGCACAGCAGAGCATCAAAACCATTAAATGATAGCTTATTTCTAGTGTCGATGTTTTGCTCCGAACAGAAATTATCTCAGTTTTAAAACACGAACATTAAATACATTACAGACATTACCGGCACTACATTTGGCACTACTTGTATGAGCCGTTCAGAGACGGACTAACGATATAACGTTTACTAATAATTTGATTGAATATTAACATAAATCGGTCACAAATTTCCCCCCAATATTGCATTCATATTAATACGTCAAATATTTTGGACACATTACTAATTAATTGTGTATTGCCGCACAACAGACGACCTAGAGCATAAACCAGAGAGAGAGAGAGAGAGAGAGAGAGAGAGAGAGAGAGAGAGAGAGAGAGAGAGAGAGTGACTAAAACCCAGCTCTCAAAAGTGATTATATAATGAATTACTTATTTTACAGCATCTGTATTATCGAATTGATTTAGTTTTGGAACAAAAATACAATAATAACTATCGAGCAAGCTAACTTTTATTTTATTTCATCGAAATTTACTTTTGTCTCCAATAAAAGCTAATTTCGCTTATTATATGTGCCAATAAGTAAATATCAAGTTTATTACCTTAATTAGTTTATAACGACAATAATGATCAATAGTCCATTTATAAGGGCAGAGGGCCTAATATGCGGTAATATTGTAATTATATATATAACTAATTGGAACCTAAATTTAAAATCTGTAGAAATTGTGCGCTCATTAAAAGTCATATCACTTTATGTTTTGATTCTTAAACTTTCAAATAAAAGAAATATTCAATAATTTGTGGTACAATTGTTATAAATATATAACTAATGACGAGAATAAAGATGTGCTCCGATATGGACTAAAAATGTGAGGAATGGTTTAGATTTATTAACACTATAAGGACTGGGAGTAAATCGATTTTGTAATTAAGTGACAAAAATCGTAATGAGTTCACAATTTATATTGAGTTTTATTGTGAGGCAAATGACAAACAAATGAAATAAAATTTTGAAATTAGAAGACAATAGAATTGATTAAGAATTGCACTTATATTTGGACAAAAACGGGAAATTGCTTTTGAATAGAAGTGGTGGCACAGCATTGACTCATTTGTGAGCAAAGCCTTTAGGGTTTGAGTGATTACAGAATCGTATAAAAGAAGTGAAATCGTATTACAGCTTATTATTCAAAGGCAACCAAATAAAGGCATATTATACACAATAATAGTTAAGGCAGTGCAAGATAGCCGCTAATATATTGGGGCGCAGATGGCGAGTGCCGCTCTCCCTAAGTAAACAATCGGCTGATTAGTAAAAGTGTACCATTTCTTGTCGGCCGCCGAATGACAGTCATTGCAGTGAAGCGCCTCTTCTTTTCTATTGCTATCTATTAGAACATTGAATATTAGTTTTTCTATTTTGTCGTTCACTTGAAGTTAGGCTAAGAATTAGGATATGAGTTGATGTCAGAGCACATCATCTTTGAAATGTGATGACAGTTATTGAAACATCTTTGACGCTATTCTCGAGGGAGTCATTCACTAAAATTGAAGTCAAAACTTTTCATACAAATAGGTTTGTGATGTTTGTGATCGAAGCGCACAAATGTCTCGCTATTAATACAACTCATCCATAACTCCAACCGTAAGTGAAAAATGCTTTACTTAGTGTTGAGCTCTAAATAAAATAGCTTTCATTGAGTGCTGATTGCAATGATTGGTTTTGGACCCACTCTAACCGATATTAGGTTAATAGTGTCCACAACTCACAGTCGTTGGGCTCAAGTGGTGAGCATTTATTGAATTAAGTGAAGCAATTGGACGCTCACTTCACTTATCTCACAACCAATGCATTAAAGCATTATTTTTTAGTGACTCCACAGACTATATCCAGTATTGCCTGAATTGGAGACTCAGCACAACTCTAGAGAAGTGCAAATTGTTTATTGCACTCATATATCAAAATAGAGGTTAAATCCAAAATATCGCTAATTTTTGATTGTTTTGATTGACCGCAGAGTAAACACAAGCGATAAAGAGTGGAATTAGTAAACCATAAATTTTAAACTCAAAGTCTTAAGACTAAGGCCTCCCTATCATTACCTACCATTACATACCATTACAGGCCGTTATATACCGTTATATACCGTTATATACACTTATATTCAACTATATATATAACAATATAAACTGAAACACAACTGAATGAATGTTTAAAAAGAATATGATTTAGGGATCGATTGGTTAGGGATGTGATCGTAAACATGTTTAACATTTGATAAGATATCGCAAAACAAATGAGAAATAAGAGAAAGCCATCAGAAATCCATAAAAATTCGCTCATAAATTCAAAATCAAAGCAAAGCCTTAAATCTGAGCTAACTTTCAAACATTTAGGAAAACTCTACTTTTAGTCAATAATATAATCATTATTTACGACTTACCCGAAGATCGGTGATAAAGGAGTCCGGCGCGAGCTAACCAATCAATGGGTAGTCCAGGACCTGAATTTCCAGAATGACCTTTGATATCATGAAATGGTGAGTGAAAAGCGCTGCTATGAATCATAGGAATGCCTGAAGAGGGACCGTTTGGTCCGTTTGGAATGTGCTGGCCGTGAGACTGGGCATACATTGCAGCATATAATGGATGATTTGACGGATTGCCCGATGAAAATAATGAAGACATTGCAGATGTGTTGTGATGAGAATGAGGGCCACCGCCTAATGTTGAACATAACTGAAGGTTTGCCGATCTCGGAGACCACAGCGGAGACACCGGAGGTGTCCGCATCTCAAGGCCTCGCATATGTTCGCTGTCAGCAGGTGTTCCCCGCGAACCGCTATTCATTACACCGTTAATCAATGGTGGACTCGACAAAGGAGTGGAAGAAGATCGCGCGTCATCCGGACTCATTGGTGGCGATCCTCTGGAGCTCGAACTAAGGGAAGTGGTAGATGGTGGACTCTTAAGTATATGATCTTCTCGAGCCAGAAGGGCATCGATACAAAAACTGGAGGCCGAAGACTTTCCAGTAGTCATATTTGTTGGCGACAATGTCTCTGAACCGGAGGCAGAAGTGCTGTTTGGGATCCGACTCGAAGGCGATAACATTATGAATGAAACAACACTTTAATTGATTTTTGAATTTGTTTTCTCAGATTCTATTGAAAACTGCAATAACTTTCTATAAGAGACACGATTTTAGAGAGTATCCAAACAATTGTATTTTAATCGCATCACTGATAGAGCACAGCCTCCGATTGGATCGACTAAACTCCGCCTCCCATTCAGAGATTGTAGAGATAATATGCGCTAAACGGGGCTGAAATTGGTATTAGTGGTCCGTCCTTTCAATCAATTATGTTCGGCCCTAAATCCCGATTATGTGTTGACAGAACCAAATTGGTATTCCTCCTCAAGAGTGAGCCTACATTTGACTCTTGTCTGTTGTCTGCACACAAACTAATAACTTCTTGCTTAGTATCAGATCAACACAAGTAGAAAATCTATTTCCACTGTCATTAGTAGTAGCGCTGGTAGTTCTCTAGTTCTGCCTGTTTTGGTAGTTCTCCAAAAACCAATGCTTGCATACTATAGAAGACATTTCGCCGGAACTAATGTAAGACAACTAATGTCTTACAATACAAGTAATAACTCTTTTTCTCTTTAAATTTATTCAATTTTCTGATTAAACGACAAACAAAAAAAAAATAATGCCATAAAAGTTGTCACAACTTTCCATTTGATTCTTATTCTTATTAATACTTATCTTACTTTTCATTCATTAGTATTAATCAATGAATTTCCACAAATGATTGTGTTTTTGATTAGTCGTCGAATAAATTTTAAATAATTATTAGTTTTGAAGTTTAATAATTGAAGAAAATTTAATTATTATTATTATTCAATTTATTTAAATGTTTGCATTCAATTAATCGTATTAAACCGTACACCCCATCCAACTCATCCAACCCTCATCATTGACATTTTTGGTTCTAATTGAGTCGTGACCTAGGGCATTCTTCATATTTTTAGATTAATGATTGTTATTTCAGAGATTTTCAAATCACTCGAGACATCCAATCAAAACGAAAGGTTTTCCAATCAATTGATTTTACATTTTATTTATTTTTGATAATTGAACCAAAAATTGAATTTAAGAAACCAAAAGTTTTTATTTTATTGTAGGAAAGATAGATATTCATGAAAATTAAGTTTCTAAAATTAATTTTTAGCAAAAAAACCAAGAATATTTTTAAAAATATGAAAAACAAATAGAAATAATGGTAATAATTATTAATCAAATTATTATAGTTTTAATTATGAGTCAAAATTAATTGTAAACGATTTTAAAGGAGATTAATCAACAAAAATAAAATATTGAGAATCAGAGTCTCCGAATCAGAGATGTGCACATATTGTTGTCATCACTGGTTATAAATTATTCATATATATTGTGATATCTAATTAACTGCTTTTTTGGTTGAAGTGTCAATTATGATAAAAATTTATTATATGCTTTATTTCATAGTTAAGTGTCTTTTATTTCTTCAGTTTATTACTGAAATCATAGGAACTAATGATAGCATTAGAATCGATCGCTAATTAAATTTAATCGCAAACAAAACAATCGATTTCTCCTTCAAATCGAGTGTTTGTAAAATATCGAAACCGCTATTAATTCAATTCAAGCAAATATTCACAATTACTTGCGATAAGAATTAGATTGTGTTGTGTTGTGTTGTGTTATGGCATATCTCAATATCACATAAACTTTAAATTTATTTAATACAACACAAGTTAGACAAGTATTTCAATTGAAATCAATTATATTGACCAAGTTCACTTTCTTCAATACAAGCAATTTACATAAAATATAAAAATCAGTATTTATGATATTATTTTGAAAATTAAAAGAACTAGCACTATAACAATGAGGTCACATTTTATGTATAAATGAGATTGGTGATTTAAGCAAAATATGAGCTAATAATAAGTGAATGAATGTTTTTATGTCTAAAAGCTATGAGAATTCGATTAGCATTTAATCATTTGAGTTAAGCTTAAAATTGTCTATAAATAAGACTTTTTGATGAAATAACTGAACGATAAATAACTGGAATTTGAGTAATATATCAAATGAAAGGCGTTTGAGATAAGATTGAAATTACATCCAATGATTAAATTAATTCCTTCTAATAATCAAACAATAGTTAAATTCAGTTTTCAAAGCAAATAAATTGATGTAATGAACGATTCAATGAAACCAAAGATTTTCACTGAATATCAAAATGCATTGAAAGCGGATTCGAGTTGTGATTCATTTATCAGCACTTAATCTGCAATAAGTTAAGCTCTAATGATATGTTCATAAAAGTTAACAAAGCATTGGTTGAGACAATTGTGAAGCCATTCGTTAAAATGTGTCAGAACAGACTCAGAACAGACTCAGAAGCTGTCACTCAATGGATTTAGTTTATCATAAATGATATAATATGAGTGTATTTTCAAAACTGCGATCAAATGTCAACTAATATCTAATCGAAAGCAGTTCTCATTCAAACTAAACTTATCAGCCGTTCCTTAATGTTTGTTATAATCAAAGCTACTCCCAGTCCTACTCCTAGTCTTAGAAACAACGAAATGTGCGTTTGATAGCCGTTTAATTTTTTCATACTTTCATCAACACATTTATCAGTGACAGCACATCCACTCCACTCCACATTTATGATCTTAATCACTATATCAGCACATTATTCACACAACACATACTTTCTAATTGCAGTTAAGTTTGAGGGCTTTCCATCCTATTATTATTATAACATTTTCCAATAAAAGACAAAACGGGTCCTAAATTCAAGTGCTGTTCATAGAAATGATGAGACGCTCGTAAATCACTAATTTTTGTGATATTTATATTCAACACAACAACACTGGCATAGACTAAAAGTATCAAGCCAATTTGCTCTATTCATTATCCCAAATAGAATTATGAGACTCTTTCCTCGATTTTATTAGATTATGGAACAAATATTAATGCTGAGCATATAATTTGTTTTTTAAATACTGGGAACTCCATTACCTTAAACCCAACTCTTTATTTGCAATCATAGAATGCGTTTGGATTAGAATCAGGAATTCAGTTATAGAACTGGTCTTAAATGTAATCCAAAACAATCATTAGTAAGACTTCAAAATATTATCACTTCCTTTGCAAATAGTTTTGTAATAAAAGTCATAATAATTATTAAACTAAAGATAATAATATGAGCAAGTTAACTGATTGTAACCTTTAACATTTTACTTATAATTATTCTTTGAGTTATATTCTGAGATATATTAGGAATAAAGAATCTCTTATTTTATTAAAGAAACTGAAAATTGCTGTCAATTACAAGAAAGTTAATTCCACTTTTAGAAGAAGTAAATAAAGGAGACTCATTTCAGCATGATCAATTCATTAATTTTTTTTATTATAAAATTACATCAAATATTGTAGATTTTTGCTTCACCGGATTGGGTTGTGTTGTGTTGGGTTGGATTGGGTTGGTCTCAAAACACTGAACTACTTCTAAGACGACTAAAGGATGGATAGAATGAAGATTTAAATTAATTTAAATTTTGAAGTCTTAAAAGAATGTCTAAAAATGGAATTGTCTTTTGTGTG
>JAQGCQ010000823.1:0-11610 GCA_034699945.1 Chamobates pusillus
TCTCTCTCTCTCTCTCTCTCTCTCTCTCTCTCTCTCTCACTCACTCACTCACTCCATCCATACCTCCCTCCTTATCACTCTCCATAATAAGTGTTGGCTTTCAATGCCAACAATTATAAGGGAATAAACTTTCTTTTGATGTTTAGGTATATTTTTTTGCTAAGAAACAGATGTATTATCAAAACAAGAGTCAGACAAATATGGAGTTTCTTTTCTCTTAGAAAAGTTGTTCACTTTTTTCTTTGAAAATCTCAGACGAATTCATTTTTTGAGATAAAGAAAGAATTTTAAGAAATATTTTTCTTAATGTAAATTTTAATTGAAATATGATTTAAAAGGTGTGCAAACTATATATATGTGTTGTGATTCCCGCTGTTTTACAGATGAAAATGAATGAAAATTTTCTTTTCGCAAAATTATTATTTCATATCAAGTTTTTTATGAATATAATCCAAAAAATTCATTTATCATTATTTTCAAAGTTTTTTAATTTAAATTTAATTCATAATAACATTCAAAATAAGAGTTTTGATCGATTAAATTCTTAATATATTTTTTTAAAATTAAAATACAAGTCAATGGTTGACACAAAAGAAAATTAAATAATTTTTATTAAGGAAGTCATAAAATAGAGGTATTTGAAAGTCAATCGAATCCTTTTCTCATTATTCTTGAGTCTGAAAATAGTTTAGAGCCGGTAATGACCAGACATAACACATATCTCTCCAAATGAAACCTCGGTTTATGTCAGTGTTGGCCAACAAACTGGTTCTAAGGAGTAATTGCAATTCAAACTTTTCAGGGTTGTCAGGGTTGTTTTACTTTTAGACAATTTTTGTTATTTTCCACAAAAACAACATTTATTTTTAAACTTTTATATTTGATTGAGAAAATAATCTAGCCACTATTATCTGAACAAGGTACAGACAATAATTGAAGCAATTATTTTGGAAATTATTTGTCAATTATTTAATTTCAATTGAAAATATGGTGTGACTGGAGTCGGCCCCCACTCACCACCACTGACTCATATCGAAGCCTCAGTTATCTTATATCAAAAGTCATTAAATATTTTTGAATGACTGAAACAATTTTGATAAAAAAATCATTAAATTTAAAAAATATAATTTCAATCAAAACTTATATTTTTGCCGCAATTTTCTGAAATCAAATTAAACTTTGATTTGACTAAAAAAGAGGAGATGAGCAAGCTTAAATTTTAAGTTTTCATTTGATTGAATTGAATGGCAATTGAGTCTCATTTAGAAGATATGATTTGTGTTTGAAATTGAAATTTATATTTTGGTCTAATTATAGAGTTTTGGGTAAAAAAATTCGTCTATATTTGCGAATGAATTTTAATCAAATTCTTTTGAAATGTTCTGAATTTTAATTTATTATTTTGAAGTTTAAGCGAATAAATAGTTTAGTTTCTCGATTTGATGTCGAAACTAATGCACATTTAATCTTAATTAATGAAAAAAGTTTCTAATTTATAATTCAGTGAACGCCACAAAAATTTAATTAATTTTCATTTCTGTATAAAAACACATTTTTTGTGCCTCTCTTTTAGCTTACATTTCAATGAATAACATTTTAGATTAATTCGATTAAAACGGCATTGAATTCAGACTAAAAAATAAATTATTTCCATAAATACCAATGTATTCTTATCAGAGAATGTAATTATCAAGCTAGTTTCCGTCAAATTTCAAGCCTCACTAATTAAATGGAAATTATTAATTGAATGAAAAAATCTCTTAAACGCCTTAAAGAGGGAATCAATTCATTTGGTATTACAGGGAATACTCAATGAATAACTGACCGCAACATCTGCTGAGCAAAAAGATTTGATTTGTAAGAAAGCAGTGCTTTTGCTATTCGTATTCGTAGGTGTTTTCTAATTGATTTTTTGTCTCACAGTTTTCTTCATCAAACTTAGCAATGCATTAATGAACTCAAACGACTTTTGTCTCAAATGACTTTCCTTTGCTTTCCATTCATTAGGAATGAGAAAAATGAAAAATATATAAAGATTTTGATAGCAATGATAGGAAACGCTAACAAAAGTTTTATTTCTGTTCACTGTTCACAAAAGCGTAACCGTTCTCTCTCTCTCTCTCTCTCTCTCTCTCTCTCTCTCTCTCTCTCTCTCTCTCTCTGCTTGATATGATGTAATGCTGTTATTATGACATCCATTCATTGGTATATTTATTTGTGAGACTTTATATATGGGTCTGAAGTAACCTTTGTTTGATTGTTTGATCAATTAAATATAATATTATGACCCCTCTCAATTCAACTCTCAATTTTCTCAATTCTACTCTTAATATAAAAACCTGGAATTTTTTTCTGAATGTAAAAGAACTACAATGAAAGTGAAGGGAAATCAAATGTGTAGTTAATAGTTGCAAGGCACATTTATAGTCCGTATCATTAGTGATAGTTCGATGAAAATTAACCAAAAAATTGCATTAAAAGTAGTCGACATTTGAAGAGATTTGAAAATTATTATTACTCTTACTATTAGTCAGTGTTTATGATATTAGAGCTAAAGTTGGTTTTGATTCTTCGCTCAATTGTATGGAATTGGTATATAATGTGGTAATATGTGGTAATGAACTTTGTGTTGTTGGAGCTCAGGCTCACTATCATTAGTGGTCTATCATTATTACATCTCAGAAAATTTTTCTCTATTCTTTGTGATGTTGGCCCCCATTTATAGTATTATACTTTTTTTTATATAATATTCAAATTCGTGATTGGGAACACCCCATTGGTCGTGCAATTTGATTGTTGCCAAGAGTCGCTCAGTCAGACTTTACTCTTTCATTATTATCTTGGATAGAGAGCTAATAACACCTATTTGCAAGACTTTCCAATAGACAGCATAATTACACTCACCTTTGAAGTCTAAGCTAATTTCGGGCCATTCGGCTCTATGTATGTCCTTCAGGCGGTGATGTGCTGTGTGTTGAGCTGCATAACTATAATTACTGTATCAAATTATGGCATTCACCTATGGATGGGGAGACCAAATCTATCTATTCTACTATTGACTCTTACCAATGCCTGTCCAATGGTGGGGGAGTTCAATGAAGTCTAAACATATATAAGAATTGAAACTTTTCTTTTCTAATACTTCAGTTGAGAGAAGAATACAAAAAATGACTAATTTTTTCGATTCTTCTTTCAATTGTAAGAATAGTCTAAAAATCTTGTCTTATATTCGCATTCAATTCGCAAACATTTAAACTGAAAATCAAAACTTTTTACTAATCATTACATTCAATGTCTAACGCACTGCAGATTTGAGACAAAAATATTTTTGAACTTTTTTTGTGTAAATTTTTTTTTGAACTCAAAATAAGTGCCGATTATTATAAGGTTTGAGTGAAGAGATCCAGTAGTGATCAGTGAAGGAGAACCACCCACTGAAGAGCATTCTGGGCTCACATTTATCAATATATCCTGATATTCATCCTATCTATCTATCTATAGATGCTTTTCTTAAATACATTATTTTATCGCTCAATACATAAATATATGCAATAAAGAGGACAGAAGTGCAGTGCATTCACTGCCAAATATGTGATATCCTTGAAATGTAATTGACATCAAATTAATGTTTGCCATCAGTCGACCCCAGCCTTACTACTGCTCACACATATCTCAAATGAACAAAAGAAATTTTCCAATTCTTCCAACACTACCAGTGCTTTAATTTTGAGAGAGAGAGAGAGAGAGAGAGAGATTGTGTGAATCTTCTACATATTCTGTGCTGTTTGGGTCCAGTTTTAGTTAATATCGAGTCAATCAATGAAAAGAAAACGAAAGGAAATGTAATATTGAATAAAAAAAAATAGTTGCTATGAAGTGATGTGAATCACGTGAGCGATGATTACAAAAAAGTGCAAATATAAGTAATTTGAGTTTTTTGTTCATTCATTCAATTTTCTATTTGATTATTTGCACTAATGTTTGACTATATTTTATGCCTCGAATTATATGATATGTAATTAGAAAATATGCATTCCTTGCTGTTAATGCAGTGCTGTAGTGCTGTGCCATTTCACTGGTGGTAACATTAATGACAAAAAACAATATGAATATAAAAATTTGTTCGCAATATTACGTTATATTGCGTTTAAATAATTAATTGAGTCTTCTCTCCGGCATTATCTGTGAATCTATAGACAATTTTTTATTAGTCAAACAAAGCCAGTAATGGTTTAATTAAATATCCGTTTATGGAGTGCTTTTATCTACTAATTACTAGTCATTTGGCGCTAAACTAATTAGTCAAATGCACTTCCATTTCATTACGCCTTTCATTAATTTAAGTGAAAATTCATTTTCAGTAATGAATTGAATGAAAGAATAATCTTTAAATAAATGCTTTTCTACAAAATAATTTCTTTTAATTTGTTTTTGCGGTTTTGTGTGTAGAGAACACACATTAATGAATCTAACGAATCGGTGGCATATAGTTTCGCCAATTTGTCTGTTAGTTTGTCTGTTTCTCACCTGTTCTTTGACTGTGTATATGGCGTTCACTTAGAAAAATGTCGTTTCCTTTATTATTATCGCTGTTATTATTATTATTATTATTTCATTCTATGATTAATAGACAACAAAAAGAGGTAGAAAAGAGAGTGAGGATTGACTTTCTTATAGTCATTGACATTACGTACGTTACAGTTCATAATGCAATAAAGTGTTGTAATGTTGTGTTGTATGTATCGGTAGACCATATATAGCACACAAACGTCGTGTTCTTTAATATCATATCGACTCTAAACAACAAAATGAGAAAAATATAACAAAAAACTAAAAGAGTGACTGAAGAGAGAGAATCAGCCAAAAGAGAAAGAAAATATTATTATTATTATTATTATTATTACTTTACATTATATTTGCGGATAAATAAATGTAACACAAAATAAAAAAAGGACTACAATAGGGAAAGACATAGTTTGTAGAGAAAGTTAATTGGATATTTGAGATGAACTTAGTTTCTAGCATTACATTAGAATCGCGTTATTTCTACTGATATTTGTGACCATTTATGGCCTTCATTCACATTCAGTCGCTCCCTCTTATTAGTGCCCTTCATATGAACCCTAATTACTAATTATTTTTTTAACTCCGAATCTTATTTCTGACTGCAATCAAATCAAATTATTTCTCAGACTTTTTTTTCAATTCACGAAAATTTAATCATAAAATTAAATATTATATAATTTGGAGTCAATATAAGAGAGGATTCAATTTCACGAATAATGAATTTGATTGCAATTAATCGGCTTTTAGTCAAGAATTTGATTTAAATATAATTATATAATTATGTGATTCAATTGCATATAATTTTGAATCTCAACCAAATTCCCATCAAATTTAGATCATTTTTCCTCAATTTTATTCAAATACCTATTGATTGTTGTTTTTTAGTATTATCAGCATTATCAGCATGGTCATACATTAGTCTCAGTAATGCATTTTGTGTTCAATATTTTTTAGAACAGTCGATATAATTCAATGTTGAGGGGGAGGGAGAAAGTCATACTTTTCTGATATATAAGAAAATTATACAATAGTAGGAAGAGATGAGGAGAGAGAGAGAAAGAGAGAGAGAGAGAGAGAGAGAGAGAGAGAGAGAGAGAGAGAAATCATTGAACTTCTTATGCATGTGTTATATAGAGAGAGACTAAATGGTAATATTGGATGTAATAGGGAATGGTTGCAAAACTGACACGACTGCGAGGCCTCGGCTTTATTACAAATGGTAATCTTTGTGCTGTGTTGTGCTGTTGTGCTCCTGTTGAGACATTATTGATTCGTATTAGCCGTCAGTTCTTTGGAGATCACAATTTCCAACAATACCTTTGGCTCTCAGTTCTAATGCTTTATATTTGTTCGCATTTGTAGTTATATTATGAAAAAAGACAAAAAAGAAACGAAATTTAATTTAAACGTAGTATCGGTTATATCAGTGTTTGCAGCGACTCATATGTGACGATCCATTCAATGCTTGTTATTTCCTCCGTTCATATCATATGAGTTGTGTCTCTATTTGTTATTTTGATGAAAAACTATAAAAAAGGGAAATTGATATGAAAATCACGACACAAAAAGTTAAAAGAGAATAATTTCGATGCAGGCATTGCATCCATTGACTGCTTTGCCTCCTTTCCACTGATTATTGGCTCGATTTAGATATTTTAAACTCATTTTCGTTTTGCCTTTTCCTCAGATTCTCTTTATTAGAGTCTAAACGAAGTCTAAAGAATAAATTCTGAGCAAAATTGCTGTTAGTCTGAGAGCACACAATATTATGTCTCTCTCTCTCTTACAAATCACTTGTTTTTTGCACAGTTTTGGGGATAAACAGAAAGAAAAGTGTATTTGTGTTACATTTGGTGAGAATCGAGTGAATGGAAGAACATTATTGACAACAACTAGGAGTCAACTACTTGTTAAAAATGTACACATATTCTGAGTAATAATGCTTTCAACACATATCTCAATATATCACACAATGTATTGCCGGCACTGGTATTCATATTTATCGGTGCTATATATATGTGATCGCAAGTGAATCCTTTCTCCGCTCTCTTTATATTCTGTGCGTTTTTTAAAGAGTTGAAGCAATACATCATCGGGTTTGACAGGAACCAGACCAAAACGATTTGCATTTGTGAGACTCGAGAGCACAACCAGTTTATAGTTATATAACAATATTTATATGACTCGGAGGGGAGACGATTGAGGTGTAGGGCGTTTGCAGTCGAGAATAGCGTAGTATTGCGTTTCAATGGCTTTATTGCCTTCACTACAACTTACTTATAAAAAGGGTTAATCGTTCGCACTGTGCGACTGACTGTGCGATAGTGAAACTGATTTTTATTGAGAGGAGAGATGAGGGCAAACATTACACTTTAAATAGCAATACTTGTGTTGAGTTATGCGCTCTTTTATAGCTCTAAATAAACTGTTAGCGAAGCTTATTATAAATAACTTATATTTTTAGTGAAACACTGATCGAAACCAAACCGAATGTAAATATTTTGCCGATAATTCTATCGCTGTTTTACATTAAGTTATGTTTTTCTATCGGAATCTGAATAATGTTTTCATTTATTTATGGTTTTATTGATTACTAAAATGAAGTGATGTTCACTCAAAATATGAAACAGTCCTTCACTTCACAACTCTGCCATCGGTTGAGTTTTTTCCCTTTGCATAACATTAGGTTCTGTAATAAGTGGTACGACTTCTTATCTGCATTTCATTAGAATACAAGCTCTGACTCATAAACTCTCAGTCAGAGCGGTATTCAAGAAAAAAGCGATGAAAGTCCCCAATGAGACAAACAAATTCTGTGCTGATCTTATAATTTCATAAGTGAGGAGAGGGAGGGAGGAGAGAGAGAGAGAGAGAGAGAGAGAGAGAGAGAGAGAGAGAGAGCATAACAGGCATCAAAAATCTTATTTTACAGCTTCCCTTTTCTGTCAGATCTTTGTTATGTTCTGTGCACACAGTGTTTGCAGAGCTGTGCTGTTGTTTAGTACAAATTTTTTGTACATTTCTCTCGATTTAATTCTTGCGTCGGTCTCTCAGACTCTGAGCGGTTATAGCTTTGCATTCATTGATTTTTTAATGTTCGTTCAGACATACAGAACATGTGACCGAATTTATTAGAAAAGAACGAGAGGGGACGACATCACTGCACAGGCAGTGCAAAGCAAAGCAACTGAAGCCGCTTTTTTCTTCACTTTTCTCAGTAAAACGTAGCAGTTTTTGCTCAGTCCTCTCTCCCCTCTCCTCTCATCTCTCTCTTATATTACAGTTTTCTGTGAGCCGTAAAAAATGTTGGGAAAAGCAATGCCTTCTATGCCTCACATCTATGCCTTACTGACACATAGATTGTACACTACTGTGTCTGAGGCGCAGGCACTCAGAGCTTGTTTTTAAGCCTAAAGCCTTGTTAACTCCTTTTTGTATGCAATCCTATGCAATGTTATTAGTGAAGAGAACGACTCTCTCTCTCTCTCTCTCTCTCTCTCTCTCACCCTCTCCATCCTCCCTCTCCATTGGATTTTGCTGTAAATTATGGCCAAATTACTAGAGATGCAAATGAAGCTTATATTATATAAACTATAGGTTTGGAGGAAAAAAATTGACGCATAAAATGAGAAAAAAGTAAAAAAATTAAAGTTAATGCAAAACTGTGTATATATATTGTGGGGAGTCTTACGATATAAAAAGAAAAGCAAAACTAAATTAATTAGAGAGCCTTATCTGAGTCATCCATCTTTTCTATATTTTAAATGTTTAGCTTTAAGTAAAAGTGATTAAAAAAGCAGAAACTAAAAGAAAAAGTCTGTATTAACATTTGCACAGCTTTACAATGGGTGTGCCACTAAACTAACCAGAGACAGAGGAGAGTGAGAGGACGAGTCATAAGTCGTTTGTATGAGGAGGCCAACCACCCACTGAGCCTTTAGTTGACACTGAAAAATGGACAATTTGTGACCAGAATATAATTTGTGTGATTCTAAGTCTGATATTATATTAGTTTCGCTCAAAAAATATTATATAAAAATCTAAAATATGTTTTGCATTTGATTAGAGTTTTAGAACACTATTCCAGTACCAACACTGCCATCTCTCAGAGGCAGTGGTGGGCCAACTATACCGCTGTAGTCATGCATTTGTTCAATGAATGAGTTTTTGGTGTTTGGTTTGATTGGTTTGCTTTCAAATTAATGTATATCCGAATGAATGTCCGAAAACTTAGTTTTGAAACAATTTCTGTTCGAATGCATAAAACTAGTTATGCCTTCAATGCTATCCTTATATGAGTTATACATTTCGGTCATCATATCATTGATTGATTGATTGGCAAAACGAAACTCAACTAAAACTACCAAAACTACCAAAACTTGTAGAATTTGATGTTCAGTGAAATTCGAGGCCCCCTCCTATGTGAATGCCGACCCCTCTCTTCATTCGCCTTATATTACGCTCAAATGAATAGCAAAAGCGAATGTCATATTTGTGAGTATTTGTGAGTATTTGTGAGTATTTGTGAGTCAAAATGAAATAAAGAAGCCAACCATCGAAGCACAAGTAGACAGTCCTCACAAGGAGAGGGAGGGGGAGAGAGAGAGAGAGAGAGAGAGAGAGAGAGAGAGAGAGAGAGAGAGAGAGAGAGATGTCAATAACCACGAGAGAGAAGGAGAGCACATATGAGAGTCAGAGCCCACACTCATGAGAGCAGAGATGAGAGAATCTTTGAAACTATGTGTGAGATCGACAACAAAATAGAATATATGAGAGAAATAGAGAAATACTTTTCTCATTGTTTGAGAGCAGATATAAGTAAAGAACAGAATCACTCAGAGATAGAGACGGAGTGAAACGTCGAGCAAATCAAATGAAATAAAATGAAATATAAAAAAGAATTCTTTGGTTTCCCCTCAAAAGCCTGAGTTGAGTGGACTTTTAAAAATCAATACTTAGTTTTTACTTTACATCACTAACTAAAGCCGGATCTCATGATAATTGCAGACATACAGACATACGCGCTCTCAGTTCTCTCCAACAGAAAACTGTAAATTTAGTACTTTTTACCCGTATTTTTATATCTATCGCCTGCTGTGATGTTTCATTGAACACCTGAGTCAGCCCAAGACGCACAGCACAGGATAGCACAAGATATTTTAGTAAACGTTTATCTTAACGATGCATCGTCTTAGCACAGGGCACACACACACACACACACCATACATACACACAGCGACATATCATGCAATGCAAAAATGGTTAGGACCTGATTGCCAGTGCGGACGACACGCTTCTGCATTGCACTGTCGAACACATCCAACACTTTGCGACGATTTACGCCCCAAACACACCGAACATCAATTGAAACCACAAAATGTTAACATTTTATGTGTTTTATGTTTGTCTGTAATTTTAAGACAATCTCTGTTTGAAACAACTTTTACTAATTTGCGGCCAAATCTTTAAAACATTTTATAACTTTTCTCTTTTTCTTTCTCCTATTCCTCTCCTTTGCCGCTCCCTTTTTAATCCAAAAAATCAATAGTTCCATCCGGGAGTAATGGGTCAGCCACATCAGGACCCAATGCCGGCCAGAATGTGTCCCCAGTCAATAGTGGACCCCTTCAACCACAGGAATCGCTCCAAAATTTTGCTCAACAACAGCCTCAGCAGCAAATGGTACCCCAACAGCAGCACCAACAGCAGCAGCAACAACAACAACAGCCCACACCAACGGCTCAAATGAGTGGTCACGGCAGCGGTGGTTCGTTTTATGCAGACACGAGTAATATGTACGGCACACCTTTAAGTCTACTCCAACTGCCGCCGTCTATTTTGCCGGAGATAACCAATAAATTGAATCAAATGGGGATAAGTAGTGTCCGTTTCATGCAAGACGGCCGATCCATTGACGAACTGCGTCCTGTCATTTCTGACTATGACTTTAAAATGATTAACGAAAGTGATGTTGAGGTAGGCTTTACCTGTAAGAAGTGTCATATGACATATCCGGCAGAAGTGCTCTGTTTGGGACATCAAAGAGCCTCCTGTTTTGCTAAACAGAACTCAGACATTAAGGCGACCCTAAAGTTAGTACAAATGTATATCGAGTGTCGGGCCTGTCGTGAAAAGTTCGGCTCAATCTTCGAATACAAATTCCATTGCGATTGTGATCGACATCGAAAGCGAACACTAAAGTTGGAGATGACTAACACTAACACCACTACCAGTACCTCGAATGCGATCACAACCAATGGACAGACGATAACGTCAACAGATATAGGAGCTAATAGTTTAGCCGATATGACCGGTCTATTCATTAATGGAAACGATGCAAATCTAATCAATTACTTAACGAAAAATCTGAACAATTCTGGCGTCGCTTTCAGTAATATAAGTGATGCCAATCATTGACAGCAATAATCCTAAGGTTTAATACCAGAGCTTTTTGTCTTTAAATTAACAAAACAGTTGACTGCAAATAATTTGCTTTAAATGATTAATCAATATTAAAAGGGCTGACATTATATTGCAAACAATCATTTAATGAGACAAATGTTTGCATCAATTAATTGCTAATTAATTACAACAAAACAAAACACTAATTGTTTGTCGTTTGTGTTCCTCTTAATTAATCTCAACTAAACTTTGACTAAACATTAACTAAACATTTGCGCAAAACGCGTAAGAATTGTATCGAAAATGCGCTGAAAACACATTTCAGGAGTTCTTATTATATCAAAGAAACTGTATATCAGGTTTGGGCCACAAAAGACTCCGCAAAGGGATGGGTTCAGTCATTAACAGTAAAGCTATTCAAACAAATGAGACGACAAAAAACACTGATTGCTATTTATATTAAATAATTAACGATTCTATTGATTATTAAATATAATATAATATTGACTTTCAATGGAGTCTAACAATTAATATAATAATCATTTGAATTCCTATAAAAAATGATTTATAACTAATTTTAAACGTTCCTAAAGTTCGAGGTCTGTTTTTTAACGAATACCATGTTTGCAATCAATCTTTTAT
>JAQGCQ010000824.1:0-11605 GCA_034699945.1 Chamobates pusillus
GAATACAATCTTTAAATGAAATGTGAGTTAGGAATGCATTCACAATATTTAAGAGCAAACTTTTCGATATAATATGAACAAATCATATGAAAAATAGGAGTTTTATTTGATGTCAAATACTATATAATTTAATTTTAGTCAAATCCATAGCCATTGAGTTCACATTTAAACTCGATTTGAATGCATTCAGAGTTCATATTATTGACTAAAAGCATATTATATTATATTTCGGTGTTTTTGAATGAGTCGACCCTCGAATCCATTTAAGAAATAGGATTTTGATTGGATTGACCGACGATTGGACGCTATTGACAGCCGGGTATGCATGGAATCGATTATATATTGAATTGTGATTTGGATATACTTGCCTAAAACGGGACAGACACTGAGACACGTCATATGTGAATATTGTCATTATGAATTGTGGTCTCAAGTGGTGGACGTGTATGTGATTCTTACCAAATCAATTGTGAAGAGAATTATACAAATGTTAAAATTAAATGCCAGAACCAATGGGACGAATGCATATTTTCATAGGAGTGCTGTACTTCTCATCCGATTTTAAGTGAGTTTTGTGTCACATAACACAAGGAATCGAAGGGAACGGTTCTAAACATTTCGAGGAGTTATTGTGTTTTTGGCAAAAAAATGAGATCTGAATTGCAATGAATTGGAAGAGAATAAGCAATGAGTAGATTCTGAGCCAACATATGAAGTAACCCATAACCCAACTATTATAATATACAACACTCCAAACACATTTATTCTCTGTATAGCCCTGTGCTCTATATGTTGGTGCTGTGCCTGAGCTCCGATTAGGACCCACTTGAGATGCACACACATTCGTCCCGTATTTGTCCCATTCGGTGATCCACTTGAGATGAATTCTGACCACTTATAGATCAAAATTATAGAAAAATCATACATCTGTTGGATCTGTAGCTCTCATCCGAGGACTTGACGCCATAGAGAGAGGACTGACTGTCAACTGATTTACTGCCAACAGATTTCACATAACTCTAGCGTTCGGTTCAATATATTTCACGAAACCGTTTGAATACTCTTTTAAAAGAGAAAAATAAACATTTGCTTCAAATTTAATATTAATATTAAATGAGGAAAAGGTTTTTTTCAATAAGTAAGTTATGACTACCACTACTCACACATAGCGTTTTACAACTTTGGCAAAATAGGCAAATTGCAACTTTTTGGCAAGAGGAAAAATGCCATTTTTCGGCAATTTAGGCTTGCAAAATGCAAAATGTCGAACCAGGAAAAATAGAAGTTTTGATTCAAATTTAGCGTGCTTTTAAATTCAAAGTTTCAATAAGGAAAATCTTTTAAAATACAAATTCCTCCTTAACCTATTGCTCGAATTCGGATTAGACGAAGATTAATCAGAGGAATGGGGCACCCTACCATTTTTCCCGCCTATTTTAACAATTTTTAGACCCCTATAGAATGTTTGGTGAAAATCCGCCATTTTGTTTTTCTCTCACATCTTCCCTTGATTCTTAATCTTTTTTATCCCTGAATTAGTCATCAAAAAATTATCCATGATCATTTTTATAATAAAAACAGCGTCTTTTAAGAGGTTACGAACTTTTAGTAGACGTAATTTTTTTGAGCCCATCAATTCTCTAATTACATCTTGCCGCAAGACCCGGCAATTTGCCGAAAGTTGCCGCAAGAATAAACGCTGCAAAGGAAAATGTAAAACGCTACTCACACATATTCTGAGCCAATTGGCAGAAAAAAATGCTGATAAGAGACGAAAAATAATATTTTCTTATTTTGGTTCAACAGTTGGAGTGCTCTTAAGTTTACATCTTTTTCTGTATTAACAAAAGTGAACTCATTTGTGATGAAAAACTTGAAACAAATTAAAAACGAAATTTAATTATATTTTTGTAAAAATAGACCGAAAATGAGTTACAAAATATGAATATGCGCTCAAAATACAAGTTATGTCAATATGGGTGGCCGTTGCATACAATCGGCACCACATCTTCATTTGGATCCAATATTGACATAACGAAAATGGCAAAAAGGTACAGGTGAAGTGAGGAGAGCACTGGCAGCTAAAACAATAAGTGGGGGCACACAGGCTATCGAAAAAGTCAACATTAAAAATACAAGTCTATGAAGTCGTTCACTAAAAGCAGAGGAATATATTTGAGGCCACACAGAGAGCAATGATGGTTAAGATATGTTGTGCTTTATGTGAGTGACTGCGTGTGTGATGTGTGTCAGTCCTTATTTGCTTTTGAGTTATAGGTTCTCAAAACCTGAAGAATCTAAAGGTGAGAATCCAATCGATTGTCAGCCAAACCAGTGATAGACAGCTTTCAATACAGATATCTTATACATTGATCTGAGTGAACACAGAGAGGAAAGGTATGAATTTATTCACGCATTTAACGGAAACAGCGAAGGGAGGGATAGAGAAGGCATTTGTAGGCACTGCTCGACTGACCAAAACATTGTGCGAAGAGAAAGACAAATAACTTTTTGAAAGTTAATGCAAATACTGACTAACAATTTGCTGAAATGAAGTGCAAGAGTAGTGAGGAGTTGAGCGGACAGTCGATGCTTTGCTCGTCGTTTTGTGTGACAATACGTATGATTAGTTACATCGAGTTTTTGGCGGCGATTCTGTGCCACTGTTTTTATTGTGAGCTCAACACTGACTCAGTTTCGATATCAGTCTGTGATTACAGTCTAAGAAATATGAGTCCAATGCAAACACTGGGCAGAGGAGACACAGGACAACAGCTCTGCTTTAATATCCGGTTAACGGCCTATCGATGAGTACACGATTTGTGTGGACATAATCTCCAACTATTGATACATGAAGTGGTCGGTCCTATGTATGCAAAACCAAACCAAACAACTCATCCGATCGATTAAGTCTCCAATTTTTCTCTTTTTTGTGTTATTTTTTCTTTTTCTCTGAACTAAAGATAGTTTGACTACAAATTCATTACATGTTTGCACTTATGATGGATGAGATATTTTTTTTATTGTTAATTGTCAATTAAATTGGTGTTAACATGGTCAGCTGTCGACTAATTTTTCTACAGAGTTTGGAAATTAGTGTTAAATATTCATTTGTAAGAAAGGTTTGGGATTTTGTTTTCATTTCAATGATTTTTATCAATGAATTATTGGATTATTTTTGTTCTTTTCATGTTTTGAATAAGATTTCCATAATTGATGTCTAAGTGTTGGACAATAGTTTGTGTATTGGATCCCATTTTCGCCTCAATTCAAATGCTTTTAATATTTAAAATAATCCCGAAATTTGTTATTCAAGGATTTTCTTAAGGCTTAAGGGATTTAATGCTCCAAAAATGACAGCTTTGGTGAGAGTGAGGGCATAGGATTTCAGGTGCTTTTCCGGACGATTTCCCCAACAATACAATCACTTATTCTTTTGCTATTTATAACAAAATATTCAATGATTTCACAATTTATATCATACTTAACGACAAAATTTGATTTCAACAAACATTGAGTCTATTGTTTTCGAGTGTAATATCAATACTAAATTTTTATGTATTTCTCAAAATATTCTGTAAATTAATTAATTTAATGCAAATAATAATTGAAAGTTATATCAATTTTATTCAATATTCAATTATTATGACAACAAAATAACTGATTCTATATCAAAATGTCCATGCTCAGTTCAAATAAGCACATAACTCACAAAGAATGATAGGTTTAGTTTTGATGATATAATTAGGAAAGAAATGGTAATTGAATTAAAATGGATGTGATTTTTGGTATATTTGTTATCTAATAAAAGCTAATTATTAGTTAATTGGCAAAAATGGTCATTAAATAAGAGAAATGAAGAAAACAATTGGATACACGTGTTGTTGGCATGACTACAGACTGTCGGTGCTCTCAAGTGATGCACGCGTTCATTGAATACCATATTCTTTTAAATGAATGATTTGTTGAATGAAATACGACTGAAATGAGGAGCAGTTGTGTTAAGTTGAGTTCATAATTTTTTGGTGAACTGCATACGGATCAAAAAGGAATGGCTCCCGGCTATAGGCAGTAGAGTACATCATCTCAAGTGGAGAGGCAGTCGGCCTGATTAAGCGCTAACAATACCGGTGCAGACACTAATTGAGTTGTTGTGATGTTATTTCTAGTGATCTGTTATTTCAATACTCACTCAGTTTTCTCTCACATATTATTCTGTATTATATTCTGTATTGTGTTTTGAGAATCAAAGCGCACACAAAATGCAATGACTGTGCAATTTGTTCATAACTAAGAATATTGAGATCACTTTACTTCAGAACCAAAACCATTGAGCCGTTCATTTCAAAGACACTCATATTATGACTAAAGAATGCTTTACTTTATTATTATATGATATTTAAGCCAATACTCTATTCTTCGATCGCTTCCAACGATTTTGAATTCTCTTTTGATAAGAAAAAGCAAAACTTATTATTAAACTACGCTATTATTCAACAAAATAATTGGCAAAAATCCCACAACTATTGAGATTTACTCCAATATTTATATCAGAGTACATGATCAAGATAACTCGCTTAGGGCAAATTAATATTAATAAATAGAATAAAATATTATTTATCGAAATAATTGTCATTAAATTTTTGAATTTAGTTTATTTAGTTTTAGTGATAATCATTTCAATTCAATAATTTTAAAAGTGATTTATAATAATAATGATAATTAATATTGATTTAAATCATTTGTTATATTCATAAATGAATAGATTTATTGAAAAATTAGATTAAATAATTGCTTGATATCCTCCATCGACATACGGAATGGGCAGACATTTGTCAGGTTCTCCCAAATCGTCTGACAATACATGAAGATCGAGAAAGAGTGATGGACCAAGGAACATTGCTCTGGCCGTGTGGTCTACCATTTCATATCGGGTGAGGGGATGTAATAGAACAGAATGGTTGCCTCTGTTTTGCATGAACCAGGACAATCCACGTGAGATTGAAGTGGAATTACAGCAGGTCTCCCAACTGCCGATCGGATGCGGACCGATAGGTCTGATGTTGAAGTGATTGAGACGACAACCCTTTAGAACTCCTTTTTCTATTTCTGCGTGAATTTGACGCCTGGAATACACGTTTAGTTTCAATCAAAAATTCAATCAGGGTCATTCTTAATTACCTGAAAACCAAAGCATTTTGTTTGCTTTCATTATTATCTTGGAAATAATAGGTATGAAAATGATATCCAGTTATTTCGGATTCATCCCATTTGAGTGGTGTTCCTTCTGAATTCAGAGGAGTATCGATCGGAACGGCACTAATGGACAGCCATAACAGCGGTAATATTGTTAACACAAGAAAACTCATAATTGCTTTGCTTTCAAATCAATAAAAATAATGAAATAAATATCTTTACTTTAAATAACTTTATATAACAAATAATTTGCGGTTTCGTCACATTTTATAAGATTAATCCATTTATGAGATTTCAATTAATCTGAGGTCTGTTCACATCAAACGTTTCGGCACTTTATGTGAACACAATGTTTGATAAAAAATCAAACTTTTACCGAAATGATTGCCAATCGTTTGTAAGACAACTTTTGTTACAAAACTACACATTAAAAGCTTAACCAAAATTAGATTAGTTTCGAGTGTTTTTAAATTATTAAACAATTTACTGTCAATAAGATAGCACCCAGTTTAAGATCTTATAATTTTGATAATTCTAACATGCTCAATTTGAAATACTTACAACATTTGAATAAAAGTTTTACAACAAAAATTAATAATACTTATAAATACATTTTCCTACGCTTTTAGTAAATATTGAATTAATCGATATTTTACTGCATTTTTCTTTTCTAATAAATAAACATTTTTTCAAACAAATGATATTCTTATAAATGATCGATAAATATATAATAATTCACTTAAATCTGGGAAATGTATAAAAACAAAATGTCTTCAAGTCTTTCAGAATAAAATAGAATCATTTAACCATGTTCAATTATTTTCTAATATATAAGAGTTTATCATTTACATTGTGTATAATCTTATGTTGTTATCAAGTATATAAGATATGCTCTATCTACTTTTCATATGAAACAACTACTTCTGTAAAATATGGCAGTAATTCAATGATATCTCTTCCGGCGATTACTATTTGTTTCGATAAGAAACAAGTCTTAAGACCAGAATATCAATATCTAACCATAAATTCGAGCAAATTCTATGAGTTAATCAATGAATATTCAATTCGAGATCAATTCGATTTACTCTATGATTACAACCAAATATTCAAAACTTGTGCTCTTTTTAGACCGAATCCTTTAAAGGAGACGAACAGCAGTTCAGAGGACTTCTTTGTCGATCACCAAAAATTCGGTGAAATCAAAAAATCTATGAATTATAACAGGTATTGATGGAAATCTTTTTATAAAAACAATCTAATTACCATGATCATAACTAATTTATCTGATTATAGACTTTGTTTCACATTTTTATCTCGAATGAATGGTCAAAACGAAAGTTTCTATCGAATGGAAAACTACTTCTATTTTACCGATTATTTAACGGATTTATTCTATTGTCAAATGAATGACCACAAAAACACAATATTAATTACAATTCATGCCAGGGATCAATTGATCAGCAATTACTTCACTAATGATTTTATTGAATTCTCATATATAGCGGACGAAAGGGGAAACTTAAAGAATCCTTTTATAACACACCATAAGATTATTGTCGAGTCTCTGACAAAACCATACGAAACAAATTGTTTTGATTACAATACGATTGGATTTAAATCATTGAAGGACTGCATAGAAAAGTGTAGAATCAAGGAATTGAAGCAATTCTTTGATGATAAATGGCCGGGTAATCATTTAAACTACAATCTGAGCTCAGATGAAAAAATGATCGATATGTTTGGTTATTACAACAAACACTGGGGTTTTGATTTGACCCTTGCTCATAAATGTAAACAATTTTGTGGCACAAGAAGTGATTGTACTTCAATTCATTATAATTTTGATCTTAAACAATTAACGTTTTCATATGAAAATGCCTATATTAGTGTATATCCTCCTAAACCCACTCATATTACTTACACTCATTTTCCCAAAATTTTATGGGAAGAGTTTATTTCATATATAGCCAGTTATGTAAGTCTTTGGTTCGGATTCTCTGTCGTTATGTTTTCAAAAATTATTTATAAATTTTTCAATTATTTAACAAATAATCTGAAAAATTCAAAAATTAATAATTTAGAAACAATTCCGAAAGGCTTTGAAATCTAATTAATATACTGTTTGTCAGTTTGGCCAACATTTGAGGCACATATCAGTTGTAAATAAATGTCAGAAACTGTTTCATAAAATTCACTTTTAATAAAAGGTGTAAAAGTAAAGATTACTTCTAATTTTTGACAGGTGTATCACCAAGCAACTTTATCAAATAACTCATTGTTATCAAATGTTCACTTTTCAACACTATTTTTGAAAACTGTTATCATTATAACTATTAAATAATCATTTGATGAGAATATCAGTATATTTGAAGGCTTTCTAATTGTTTTCATGCATTTCCTATTTAAATAACCTTATTCAATTTATGAATCATCAATCAAATATTTACCAATCAATAAGTTATTTGTATTATAACTTTCATATCCTTCAAGTGATTCCTTCAAATGAATTGTTTTCATATTAGAAGAGCTAAAGTGCGACATAAATATACTAATCAATTGTTCAATAAGTAATAAATTGTACTTGTTCAAATGCAAAATATTATATTTAAATAAATACGTGACGATTGTGTTTGATTACAACTCTTATAATTGTTAATAACATATGGAAATTGATGATTTTATCTTATTAAATTTGAACTAAGCTTGCTGAAAAATGCCTGGATTTGAGAAACAAAGATTTGTTGGCATTAAAGACAGTGATCTAGATGAATTTATGTGCGGTATTTGTCACGATGTGTTTAATAAACCTTTAAGTACTCTTTGTTGCGGACAAACCTATTGTTATGATTGTATTAACTCTTGGATCAGTCAGAAGAATATCTGTCCGATGGACCGAAAGCCACTTCTGTCCAAAGATCTGATTCGACCGCCGAAAGCATTAATCAATTTATTGAATAAATTTGAAATTCGGTGCGATTTTCAGTTTAAGGGATGTGATATTCTCCTTAACATTTGTGACTTACCTACACATTTGAAGAATTGTCAATTTAATCCAGCAAATCCCTGTGATGTCTGTGGATTAGCTAACCATAAACCAAACGACTGTTTATCGAATTTCAAATCCAATTTGAGTGGAATTAGAGATGAAGTCAATCGACTCAGAATAGAGAACAACCATTTGAAGAGTACTTTGAATATCAATGTATTTGTCTTTTTATTCTTTTATTTTAATTATTTATTTGATTAACTTTAAACATTAACCATGATAATTTCAGAAAACCGAGAGAACCGTCACTATTCTTAGATCCGGATTATCTAAAGAAGATGAGAAGAAAGTCATTCAAATAGTTATGAATTGTTTAAATTGTAATCACAATATAAAAGATTCAGAAATAGGCAAGGTCATTGCACGTCAAATGAACCAACAGTTTGGCAAAGAGTGGAACTGTTTTATAAGTCCCGGACCTAATTATATCGCATATTTTAAGGCACATAATAATCAAATGATCCAGTTCAAAATTGGCTCAACAGAACTAACAATATTTAATACATTGATCAATGAAACATGGTTCTTTAGAGTTATCATGATTATTGTCATCTTGATCATCGTCTTAATTATCTATTATATTTTAGAGTTTCTATTATACCTTGTTAGATTTGCATTAATAGATTAGAACTAGCATCTGAAATTAGCCAGTTTGTCAAAAGTTCACACAAAATGTGACTCAATCTCCATAAGTAATTCATTATAAAAGTTTACTTGATTATCGAACTGTTACTCATACCTGGCTAATTTCTCGTCCCTGGATTAGAATATAGTGACAATACATAAAGGCATTATCCAGGTCTTTTAAAGATTTGGTCCAATGTTGAGGACTCGACACAATTTTAATTGTTTAACAATTGTCTCAAAGATTATGATAAAGATTATCAATCATATCAAGGATCGGTTACCACAGCGTTGTCTATATCTTCAAATCACTCCAGAATATGGTCTCAGACTATTCCAAAACGTTCTTCAATTATGAGGACAACCGAAGGAGTACTCGACTAAACGCCGGGAGGACTTTGAAACTCGAAAAACCAAATAATAACTTTTTTAGGAACTCTTTATTCTATAATGGAATTCAATTTTTTAATAATTTAGAGGAGAATATAAAATCCTCGACATCTCTGACTACTTTCAAACGACTCGCTTTTAATCACTTTTTGCATAATATTTAGTTTTCTTTCTTTATTTGATATTTTTATTTGTATTTTTTTTTATAAATTTTTATGTTCTCTGATCTCTCGTTAAGATTGACATCATTTGTATGTTAAGTGGATTTCAGACAAAATAAAATTTCATTTCATTTCATTATGACCAACACTTAAATTAGTGTCGAATTTATTTTATATGAATTGAACTTTTTTTTCTAATTAATTATTCGTTATTTCTTTTGCAATGATTTCATTGAAATTGTTTCAAGATTTTGAACTTTTAAGTTAAGGATAGAATCAAGGTTAGATTATATTCCTTAAGGTTCTTTAGAAAATTTAATAGAAATTTATTATTAAAAACAAAAATAAATTAAATTTTATTTTGAAGTAAATTATGAAAAATATATTTAAAATCATATTTTATAATAAAGTTATGTATGAGATGCTAAAAATTGACGAAATATCTGTAAAAAATTAAACAATAAATAATTAAAATATTCAAAAATAGATTTTATTCTGAGTTGAGATAATTTAAAGGGCAGTCATCATAGATGTCATCCGTCATAGCTCTCAATAGGTCTCATTCGTATCACTAAATAATCAAAAATAGATAAATGTTTCAATAAAATAAATAAATGATAATTACATTGGACTTGATTTGGGGCTTCGGATCTATTGTGCATTTGCCGGTACCGTCGCATATAAATCAAATAGAAATAGTAAATAAGAAAACTAATGAAAACAATTATAACAACTATCGCCACAAATAGTAGAAAAAATTTGCCGAAACCCCAACTACTCCTCGGAGTTTCAATTGTGGTTGAGCTCAAATTAGTTCGGGTTGTCATCAGAGTCGTATCGGTAGGGATTGTTGTAGTGACTGAAGGAGTTGTTGTGGTTTTTAAAGTATCATGATAATCAGGATAATCGCTATCTGGAAAGTCCTGATAATATTCAGAGTCTTGTATACAATTGACCAGTTCTTTAGCATTTCTCCAATCGGACTGAAAACAAATTAATTGTCAATCAAATGCTCATCAAAAGTAGTGGTCACACCACACATACAAATGCTCTGTTGAAGTAAGAGTAGAGAAGAGTCAAATTCTTTCTAAATATTATAAATATTTCATTGTTTTGAGTAACAAATCCTCCGATGAGTTCAAAGTCTTTAATGTATTCATCATTAAAAGCGTCGAACTCTTGAGGAATATTCGTAATGTTTTCAAAAGAGACTTCATTTGAAATATTGTATAATTCAATGTTGGGACGGGTGTACCAAAACTTTCTGTCATATATGTGTTGTACTCCATCGTAAGCCTGAGTCACGAAACCACTGAAGGATTGATTCCCTTTAATAGTGATCACAAAAATGGTATTTTTCATTTGAATTTGAAGACTATTCGTCACTTTTAAACCCGATTTAAACAATTCAAACGATGTGTTCTTATATTGAAAGACATCAAAACTATTGGTTTTAGACTTGAATTCAATAAATTTTTAGTCAAAAATAAAGAAAGTGAATAACAAATTGAATACATTGTAAAATGCGGTTAAAGACGTGTCTCCCGAATAAAGTGGTGTCGCAAACGAGTAATGGTTTCCGAGAGAATCACTATAATTAAGGGACTGTTGTCTCGCATTATTAAATACCAAATTTTTGCTGTCCTTTACATTTATTCGCCAATAGGTTTTGTCGACAATAAACAGAAGATTTTTGATATCGTTATCCGAATATACAATCATTTTGTAGTTATTCTTTAAATAAGATTCACAGAAATTCTGTGCTTTAGTGGACAGCCATAAAATTGACAAAAACACCATAACTATCGAACGCATTTTATTAATTAATTTACGATTGTCTTCATTTATAATAAGATATGTAATAATAATAAGAATAATAATAAAGAATATCCGTTAAAAGAGATTTGTCGATGAATTTCAAAGAATTGTGATTTTTGTGAATCAAATCGAAGTTCAAAACTTAATGAATTGGATTCTCGTTTAAAGTCACGTGACTTTCAAAAATCATTTAAAAGCAAATCAAAAATCAATCAAAAAAGTGTTTGAAATTCAGAGTTTTTGAATCGATTGAAATATGAATTGTTTTTAATTTAATTATCGATTCATTAAATAATGATTTTATAAAACAAGTGATAAAATGATCGCAAAACAACTGAAAGTATTGAAAATGGATTCTATTGAATGGTCT